>BGPR01002004.1:0-42485 GCA_013235015.1 Araneus ventricosus
TGGAATCTTTTGGAAGAACTTTCTTGAGAGGTTTTTAATTGATCTTGGACGTCGAGGCAATGAGCAGAATATAAGGATAGACAGCAGTCCAATCAGCAGAAGATTTCCAGCACTTTTCAGCAGAGGAGAGGTGAGGGGTGATCAGTCGGGCCAATCACAGAAGAGAGAGGAGGGGCTAGACTAAAGACTCTGAGGGATCGCTGCTTCAATGTTAAGGAGTAAAAATAAAATTCAGAAGAAAAGGAGAGGAATTTTGAAAATTAGTTAATAAGAATATTTCTTGGTCTCTTAAGTTTAATGTCAGGGGAGTAGATACCAATCGCTTGAATAGCTGGGTTGTCATGAGAATCAATATTTTTGAAAAAGCTAGTATATAGTTTTATGACAAATTCTTTAAAGGAAGGGTATTTTAATGCATTTCTAATATCTGTGTTAGACATATACCAAGTAGCATTACAAATTTGTCTAATGGTTTTGTTTTGAAGAATTTCAAGAATTCTAAAGTTAGATTTAGCAGCGAATCCCCATACCGGCGCGGCGTAAGTTAAAATGGGACGCAAATAGGCAGTGTAAATAAATTTTCCCTGTCCATTTTAGAATTTCGAACAATAAGAGGGAAGGATTTTCTGGAAAGTGCCCAAAATTTTTGTTTGTTTTTATACCTTTTCAACAGGAAGTGACGTCATTACGTAGGAAGCGATATAATCTCTAGAAGGTTCATGAAGTTACTGGCTCTCAGTAGAGACAGGACCACAGTTCAGGATTTTTCTAGAAGAGTCTTTTTATCGCCGAGATTAGCATGTCAGGTAAACACCTTTACAGCTTCGTAACAATATAGATATACAAATTTGGTATCAAGACCACATATCAAATTTAATTTATCTTGCTCTTTTTCATTTATCGTGTTCATACACACATGGAGATAAAACTAACAGAAGTCTCCTCTTTGGCAGATTTAATCCAAAATTAGACACGGATCTGCAATTTTGGTGTAAATATCATATTCTAACATTCACCCACCTAGATTCTTTCATTTTTGAATTAAAGCGTCACAACTCATTGACGAATTCGCTCCAAAATTAGATAAACATTTATAACTCTAGTAATACAAGCATATATTATATTTCATCTAACTAATTCGTCGCGTTTTTGAGATATCGTGTACACGAGCACACAGATGGACAGACAGATATACTTCATGTATACGGATTTCGTTAAAAATTCAACAGACATCTATAGTTTGGGTGTTAAGACAGCATGCTTGTTTGCATTTTTCTTCTTTGAGTTATCATATTCACAGACAGACAGACAGAACGCCGCCCCATGCCTTCGTGCCTGTTGCCATTACAGCTACAGAACCGGTTGAATGGACATGGGACTAGACAGACGGACATAATTCCAAAAACTCTAGAAATCTCAAAGAAACCAAACACGTAGAGATTCATACAATTTTGAGATTGAATATTTTGACAATTATCGCCTTCTCTTTATTACTTTGTATACGAGAAAGTAAAATTGCATACTATGCAGCGTCGTGGATTTAATATCTAGAAACACTGTTTATAAACGAAACAAAGTGAAAAGTACAATAATATACAAAGTAAAGTAATCAATAGTTAACGGTGTTTTCTGGCATAAGCAAATAATTCCAGAACCATCCAACTGCTTATATCTGGAGGTTGATTAAAGATGATAAGATATTTTTTCAATATACGCAACATGTTATAGCAAATTAATTCATCAATAACTAAGTACACGGAGACAGAAGAGGAATGTGATGCTATTTCAAAATTTATCACAAAAACATCACTAAATTAGTAGTAGAAGAAGAGGAATACGCTTCGTAAAATTTCAAAAATATTCTGAATTTTGTTGATATCTCTAGATGCAAATGATCACTTAGTGATCTTAAATTTATTAGCGTTCCCAGGAGCAAAGGATAAATTTAATCATTACTGGAAAATGGTTAGCAAGAAAATTTTTGGAAGAATTTAATTATTTTTTTTAAATAATGAGATTCGTCATATACTATATACAGATTTGTACAACTGGCTCATTTATATTTCGTTTACTACAACAGCTTGATTTGGTTTCGTGAAAATCAAACTTTAGTAAACATATTTACTATAAAGTAATTAAAGTTGAATAAAAGTGAAAGTAGACGTAAATAAATATACTAAAAACTAAATAACGCAATTAAAATAGTCAAGACGATTATCAATTTTCTCTTGACAAAAGGAATATGTGATATGAAATTTACTCAGCATACAATAAAGCTGGCACTTGTGAATTATTTAGACCTATACCTACCAAAAATGAAAAAAATAAGAAATCCATAAATGAAAATAAAAGAAACAAAATAAAGAAGAAACATCAAACAGATTTTTTTAGAAACTTAACTGTTGAAATTTAATGCAGAATAACAATAGAATTCTTACCTTAGAATTGAAAGTAAAATATAGAGATATGTCTTAAAATAAAGAAATACAGAAAAGTAATGCAGTAGCTTTATTTTATTTTGTTCTGCTCCATTGATGTAGACGTAAAGCGTATCAATCATGTTTCATGATGAGACATGAAACAGTAAACCTTGGTCTACAGGAGGAATAAATAAATCACTCGGAAATAAAATGCTCCCATGAAGTATTATGTTATAGTCACAGAAAAGATTTACGTTCCTCTCGAGCATTATTGAGAAGTCTTCTAGAGTTTATTTTTAAAAGAATTTTTTCTCTAAAACATATTTATTCATATTTTTTAAAGTTTACTTAATTGCAGGGCTGAAACTAAATATCAAGTACGGGTATTTCAAAAACATGAAAAGAAAATATAATGCACTTTCTATTATTTCTTATATAAGTGGTTATTTCGAAGAAAAATAAAGAAGAGGATTGAAGAATAACGAAAGTTGTTTCTGTCATATTTAAAAATCTAGACGTGAAATTTTTCACTAAAGATGAATATGAATAACGTAAATAATTTGGAGATAAACCCATTAAAGATAAATATCCTGCATTTTTTCTAATCAAAGCACTCTAAATATAAAAGAATCTGTATCTCCATCACAATCTGAATGTAGTTAGAATAACGGCTTAATAACGCTCACCTTTAAAGTTGGAGACACAGTTATACATTTCCAAAGATAATCATTCCAGTCAGTTTTTAATAACCTAATGCATCGCGTTCAAATTAGGCAAATGATTCTTAACCTGTAGGGCGTGTCCCCTATGGGAGACACTAAATAACTAAAGAGGAAGAGAAAGAGAAAAAAATTACAAAAAAAAATATTGAAACCAAAATAAGAAAAAAATACAGTGGGTTGATAAAAAAAATAAAATGCCACTTTAAAAATAGGTAAATATGTACGAATAACAACACAAAAAAGTTTTGGATATCGACTATCTAAATAACAAAATTCATGGAACTAGTGGCAAATTAAACAAAAATCAGTGGACAGTGGGCACGATTAAAACTGATGATTTGCAATCGTCAAAGTATTTTTTTTTCACAATTTTAATGAATATCCATGTTTTAAACCTTCTCAGAGTCCAAAAAATCATTTTTGGAGTAATGTTTGTATGCGTGAGCGTGTGTGTGCCCCTGTTTGTAAACACAAGAACTCAAACACGTATCAAATTAGAGAATGGTCAAATATCGTATAAGGTTCTTGCAAAAGTTGCAGATATCTATCAACTCTTGAAAAAGATTTTAATTAGAGAGCACAATTAATCAAACGGAAGACAAACTTTGCTTCAGCACACATTTCATTCAGTTCACATAAGATATTTAAAAAAAATGACGGGTGGCTGTCTTTTCAAACAGCCGCTAATGTTAAAGGCGTAGGACTACTTTACTCGCGTGACTCTTTTGTTTCTCGAAGTTTCTCGTAAATTTTTAAGTTTAAGTAAGTTTATTTGTAACTTCTGTTGTTACCCTTTATCTCTAAAATAAGACATTAGTTATGTTTTTAACACATGTAGTTACCGAGATATAGAAGATCTTCCATACCAAGTTTTGTGGCGTTTTAACGTGTGAATCTAATTGCTTCCTGAGACCTCAATGGGAGGAATGTAGTCCTACGTTAAAAGCTTAATTCAGTAGCTTCAACAATGATTTTTATATAAGCATCCCGTTTTGAATCAACACGAGGGCTATTTTGAGACAGATCTCGTGATTTTGAACCACGGTCAGATGAGGAGGCGCCACCTCAGCTGCCACCCCCTTCTCCAACTTCCGCACCACATCGTATAAGATATATGCAATTAATACTAAATATATGCAATAAAGGTATGATTATTCTCACTTTATGATAAATGTTTAATATTAAAATATAATTATTGATTTCTATACTATGTAGTATTATACGTGTTCTATCTTAAAACTTTTAAATGAATTTGCATTAGTAGCGTTAAATTTGTAATAAACAAAATAATTTATTAAAATTTCGATTATACGTCTTTTGATTTATACGTCGTTTTACGTTAGTTCCTTGAAAGATGGTATTTCACTACATGTCTAACCACACTTTATGAGTGCCAGACTTTCGTGGAAATCAGGATAGAGCAGAGGAAAGAACACCCTGAAATTTTCATTTTTTTTAATATGACACTTGTAAAGAAATGATGATGAAAAGCAAGAGAAGAATGATGAACAATAAAATAAAATGGAAAAAAAGGCCTCAACAGCTTTCGAGGACAACTAGTCAAAAAATCAATCGACCGTTTCTTTTTCCCCCGATGACTTAACTCTTTAACACGTACGAGGAAAAGCTTGAAAATGCGGCGGATGCGATGAATCATCTTATAAGAAGGTATGCTTCCGACGTCCATGTCACTTCAAAGAATAACTACGCGTAACGGTACAAAACAGCTGTGAAATAATCCATATTTGCTTTAAAACTTCTGGTACGGAAAAGAACTAAACATTCTAACTGATAACTTATTTGTAAAGGTAAAAACTGCAGAATCAAAAAAGATAAACAGAAACCGATGCCAGAAGGAAGGCTAAAAATAAAGATAACTGAGTGAGATATAATACGTAAATAGAAATGAGTAGATATTTATCAGTAACAAATATAAAAAGCGATATTTTTGTTTTGGATTTTTATTTTATTTAAACTGCTTTAAGACCGTGAAATTATTTCGAATTTCAAATGTCAAGAAAATATTTATGAGTTTTTCTTCAAACGATAGATTTTTTAATGTGTTTTTCTTTAGACACTTTTCGTAAACAGTTTCTTTAAAAATTAGAAACAATTCGTCGAATATTTTTATAGTATTGATTTTTTTCTGAATTCCGAAACAATTTTTTTCTGCTTTAATTGAACGTTTTAAAAAGAAGTTAATTATCCTTTCATTAAGTCACAAATCAATTTTTTGATCCTATATGCCCTTCTTCCCTTATCTCTTACAATAAAATGTGTCTGGACACATGAACAAGTTAATTTTAAGCTTTTTTTTTAATTTGAAGGGGGAAAAAAAGCGATCTTTTATTCACTGAACAAAGGAATACAAACGCTTTTGAATTATTTTTCCTGAAGCTGGATTTAAGTTTTTCATTTTGTTACATTTGAATATCTTGAATTTATGTTAGGGCCTTTGTCAGGCGGTATGCAACGAAAATTGATATCATACTTGTATTATTTTTATTGATTTGAGTAGTTATATAAATATCATGTTTTGAAAATTAACTATATTGCAGACGGACTTTGCAATCTTGAAGTGGTCAGCTAATGAAAGTAACATCCAAGCTGAGATTCTACTTTCTAAAATTTCACATCACGTCAACATGCGAAAGTTTGACTATCGACGATTGTTTGACGGGAATCAGACATACACACACGGAAGATCTTCAGTGGAGACTGGTCTCGAGCCAGCGATGCTCTAACCTCGATGTACCAGGCTTTCCACGGGACTCTACATCATCTCTAAAAATTGAGTATTGCATACTGTTTCCTATTCTCCCACCGGGAAAACTATAAGTAAATAGCGGTTGTAAGGGGAACAGTGGTGTCGGCTTATCAGCAGATCTGTTTTTAATAATTAATAGGACACCCAAGGAATGAGGAATAACACCTGAGAACTGATAAATGGAGTGTTTTATAATCTTTCTTGCAGAGGTG
Organism: Araneus ventricosus; assembly: GCA_013235015.1. Lineage (NCBI taxonomy): Eukaryota > Metazoa > Arthropoda > Arachnida > Araneae > Araneidae > Araneus > Araneus ventricosus. The sequence continues at coordinate 6,122 of BGPR01002004.1, forward strand.
AAAGGGCATTATTGGAGACACCAAAACTGTGGATTTCACAGCTGCCCAGATAAGGGAAAAACGAGTCGACCATTACGTTAGGAAAAGAGCATCTTGAGACGATGAGAAGTCGTCCTTACATGAGTGACACAATCCAGGAGACACCAGTCGTCGAAGCAGTTGGGATACTGCTTCAAGCAGCTGACTGCTTAATGAATTACTAATAGAGATAAAGATCAAAGCAGGTATTTGAAGGTGAATCACTGTGTTACTGAATCTATGAGATTAGTCAAGAATAAAGATTTGACTGGATTAATCCCTGAACGAGCCTATAGGCAGCCCCCGTCCTCTCGCCAACTTCCAAAACCAAATATATTTTATTGATTTTAATTTAATCGCTCTATAAGCACTTTTTAAGTAACAAATATTATGACAAATTGAAATAACAAGAGCCATCTTCGAGAGAGTTGGTTTCTATATCTCGCTTATAAAAAATACTTAAATTTAAATGTTAAATAAAATGAAAAAAAATTATAAAATATTTTTGACTCGGTCTAAATACTCGAATACAATGTTTGCCAAGCTGTTGCCTCGTGAATCAGTCAGCCATCCTCAAAACGAATAAGACCACAATAATCTGCAAGGGAATTTGAAAACAGGAAAAAAAATCCAAAGAACATTGTTCTGTAATATAGACGGTTTGAATTTAATTTGAATAAGTTCCAGTACACCGCTTTTGAAAATCAATGAAAGCATAAAATTAAATTACACCGTAAATAATGCAAAAAAAGAAAAAATTTTTTAGAGGCTTCTGGTTCCCTAGGCAGTTGTCTATTTGATAATCCGGCCCTGGTGCCGAGCAAATACTGTACTTTCGTTGCCTGCAAACCAAACCATTAAAAAAAGGTACAGTGAAACCTCTTCGAAAGGCCACCCCTGCATAGCGGCCACCCCTCTTAACGGCCACTTTTTCGTGGCACGGATTTTTCGGCCCATAGACCTAATGTTAAAATAACCCCTAGTAACGGCCACCCAACCCCTCTGAACGGCCGCCGGGTGGGTTCGCCCATCCCATTTAACTAACGCATCGGTTAGAGATTTACTTTTTAAACTGAAAAAAGAACTTGAAAAAATGGTTTTTTTCCGAAAGGGTAAAAACTTAAAACAGTCACGAATTGTATCCTTTTTTCAAAAAATGTAAAAAATTATTAAATTAAGTACTTATTTCTCTTTAGATAAGTCTCAAACTTCATTTTAAATAAGAAATATGTGCCAGACTTGTTTATATTATGTATTATAGCAATCCTCTTGTAATTGTATCGAAAACCCTTCAGAGCGGCCAATTTTTCTCGGAACGGATGGGTGGCCGCTCAGAGAGGTTTCACTGTATTACAAATTCGACGTTTTCATTAAAAAAATCTTAGTGTATTAATCACAGCTTTATTTATTCATTCACAGTTTTTAAAACATTACTTATACATTTTTATTAGTGTTTCGACACTGGCATGCTCTGAAATATTCATTTTGTAAAACACCTGGTTTTCCCCCATGAATATGCTCAAAAGAGATATAGTAGAACATACAGAGAGAGAGAAAGAAAAGATACAAATAGTTGCTAGTAAAATGCGTTTCTCATTTCACTCTCTTACGCAATCTGAAGTCCATTCAAGGAACTGGACAACTGACGAATGTACAGGAAAACTTAGTGAGATTGCCACTATTTCCGCTAAATAATAACGCAGATTGCAATCGGTTTTTCTTTCGTCACTTTAAGCCATTATCATTTTCATACTATTTGATAGTTTAAATGCAAGGTCAGATATAACGAAGAGTAATTTTTTGCTCGAAAGTATGTATATACCTACTTTCGTTCAATTTATGTTTTCGTAGAGCACGATCTTTTGAATCTATTTCTGTGGTAGCTCCAAAATGTGAAATATTTAACTGTGTTTAGTGGGAAGTTTTGTGTGGTTGATTGTCAAGTGTATTTAGTTGGTTTACATTTTTAATTTGTTTCAATGTTGTATATTATTTTATATGTAGGAATTTATTGAATATGTATATACCTGCTTTCGTACAACACAATCTTTTGAATCTGTTTCTGTGATAGCTCCAAAATGTGAAATATTTAATTGTGTTTATGGGGGAGGTTCCTGATGCTTTCACTATATAAAAAACGGCCCTTTTCAAGGCCAAAAAATTTTATTCCTTCTTTATTAAGGTGAAAGCATTAAAAGGAAATCAGCTTTACTTTGTAAGTTTTATTTGAAGAAAAATATTTTTTTGAGGCTAAAAAATTTTATTCTGTGCTGATTTAAGTTAAAGCATCAGAAGCAAAATAAAGCTGATCCATTTATATATATGAAGATTTTAGAATAACTTCTAGGACACACAGTGTCTTCATTATAGCGAGCGAAGCGAGCAGGGTTTGCGTAGCAAACCTGGGAGGATTTCAACGCAATCCTTCTGGGGGTTGGCGAGCTTTAGCGAGCAGGGGGCAGAGCCCCCTAGTTGCCTGAAATTCTTTTATATATATATTGAAAATCACCCTTAGTGCAATAAATATTCCTAATAGTAATGAAACAATGAAATAGAAATGAAAATAATGAGGTGCGCTACTTTTATTAATGATATATTCCGAATATGGACACAAAATATAGGGTGATCATAAATTATTAGATCCATTTCCAAAAATTAATAAGCAAAAAACCCCATAATCTAGCAAAGTTGTTTTTTTTTAAATGAGAGAGTATTATTATTATTTTTAATAGAGTTTACTATCTCAAAAAGTTTTTTTTCCAGGTAGGTAACGCGCCGTTACGGGGCGCACTAAATCTTCGCAATCCAATGCAAGTGTCAAAACGGCTACCATGCAGCAGAAGGCACATCTCTGGTTCCAAGAAAGCAAATCAATTGTAAAAGTTCAAAGAATTGTTCGGTTAGAGTATAGAAATTGTCGATCTCCAAGGAAGAACTCCATTAAGCGTTGGTATAAGCAACTAAGGAGTGAAAGTTTATCTCACTGATGCACATTTCCTGTTCCCTGTAATTTCTCATATCAAAGCTTGATGAAGTTCTTACTTGGTGACTGACAATTTCGTTACTCTAACTGAACAATTCTTTAAACTGTTACAATTGCTTTACTTTCTTGGAACCAGAGATGTGTCTTCTGCAGCATGGTAGCCGTTTTGACACTTGCGTTGGATTGCGCAGATTTAGTGCGCACCGTAACGGCGCGTTGAGAATGTAAAAAAAAAAAAAACGTTTTGAGCTATTGTCTCATTTAAAAAACAAACGAATTGGCTACATTATAGGTTTTTTAAAAAATAATTTTTGAAATGGGTCCAATAACTTATGGACATCCTATATTTTTTACCTCAAAAGATGCACTTTCATTAACTACACAAGTGATTTATTATTTCTAATTACTAATTGCTTCAGTTTTGTTGTATTTTGCGTACTAGGTTGACAAGTACTGTTAGAGAAATTTAAAAAAGGCAGATCATAACGAGATGTGATTAAATGCATTCACATTAATCATCCCTCATCGAAGTTATGTTAAAAAAATTTCTTTACAAGGAAGAGGTACTTTTCAATTCTATGTCGTATATATTTTCTAATTTCATCCTTTCCTTTAATAGCTTTTGCTTGCTTTCTTAAATATGAAGACATCTAAATACATGCATTGTAGAAATAAATTACATACTTCTCCAAGAATATGAAGTCTTTTAAAAGCAATAATTTTCATTCCTTATCAATATATTAAAGCAATATTAGCACTAAATTGAGCTGTCAAGCAAAGAGAAGCCCCATTATGCTTAATTCATTTATCTCCAAAAGTTTATGGCAGAAGTTTAGAAAAGAAATTCATTCCAGATGACTGAAACATCATTAACGTTCATTCAATTTTTTGATAATAAGGTGCTCATTTTCATATAACATTATAATTGGCAGTTATAAAGTAATTGATATATAACTGAATTTTATGAAATTTTAAGCATATAACTTACGAAATTCAACAAGTTTTAAGTTAGAAATTTTTATTTAGTCAAACTAAAGAAGTATGGTTGTTAAGGGCGCTTGAAGTAAATCGAATAGAACTTAAAGTGAACAAAACAAACATTAAAAAAGTATCATTAAACGAACGAAAAGAATACATTCCCCTCAAAAAATTAATATTGAGAGGAACAGATTCTAAGATAGAAACATATTAATCGAAATTTAGGAAATATGTTCTGATTGGTTAGTGAAACTATCGTAAAGTGAATCTGAAACTTAGAGTGCAGTTAATAATTATTGCCTGACAAAGGGTGTAACTTAAGAGAAGTTTAGTGAAAATAAACGGTTCTCATTAGTGAATTGTCGTAAATCATCGTTTTGTGCACTAGGCTTTTATATGCTGGCCGAGTAACACTATATGGCAAATAATTATAAATTATGGTTAGTAGACCGCTAAGAGTCCGCTAATGCCTCATGTTCGAAGTAAAATTCTGATTTTTTTTGGTAATTAAAAGACATTTTATCCTTATAGGAGACTCTTTATTACAGATAATTTTTACTACCGTCATTTAACATTTCTTTCCCTCTTCCAGATGTTTGGGCTTACAGGAATATTACCTTACATTAATTATAACTGTAGAATTTTTATACCTTCACAAACCTTTATTTGTGTGAAAGAAAAATTTCTGCTTAGCTAAAACTTAAAAAGAATTGAACACATAATTGGCAAAATGGAGTCAGAATTCAGAATACAAGATTCAAATCTGAGAACTAAATTTACAAAGCTTTAGAAGGAAATTCTTTTCATTATCAATTTAAATTTAGAAATGCAGTGTCTGCTTATTTTAAATCGGTATTTTATAATCATTTACATTATCTATTATATTTATTTTTATTTAGGTTTTTTTCAATTTGTGAAGAAAAGTGTGTTAAAAAAGACAACTTTTTTGCAATTTATTCAGTGTTTTACAAAATACTAAAGATTGCAATCTGCGCGATGTCAGGAAATCACGCAAAGGTGATCAATCGTAGATAAGATACTGATAGCTGCTGTTAACGCTGACAAAACCTGGAAGAAATTTTTTTTCAATCCTATTATTTTTAAATTCAAGCTCAGAAGTTGACAACGTAGAAATTAATAAATATAACGAAACGGATAACTATGGAAAAGATAAATACTTCCAAGCTTTGCCATAAACCTCCAGTCGAAAGTATTGCAAAAAATACAGACTTACGCTGTCACTTTCAGAATGTGACAAATTTATCACACGTGAGCAATTAATTTTATTTTCAAGCGAAAACTTCTCTAAAAATATCAGAACCGACATCTGTAGATTTATTTCTTTCATAAATTAAACCCACTCGTCAGAAATCCCTTTCTTTCAGCCCAGCCGTCTGTGAAGCTAATCAACTCGTAATGAATATTTGATTTGGAAATTCCTTCTACCACAAGAGACGCAATATCAGTGGTCGAGGTGTCTCTTATCTGCTGATTGCGCCGGAGGGCTCATAAGACGAGTTCGGAGGCTGCTCTTGGGTAAACTAATATCAGAGAACAAATATGTTCCTAATTTCAGAAGTGTCGAAGGGCAGTTGTGAGAATACCGACAGAGAAAGTGCTCGCTCCCATCTTTGTTTACTTTTAACTTCCGGGGAGTATTGCGTTTCTGCAAAGGTCAGACGCGAGACAGAAGAAAAATTCGGGAAAATGTCCCTTAGAGAGAAGAAATGAGTAATAAATGTATTTTCTTTTTCATCTTACTAGTAATGAATTAATTTTCTTGCTTTCTACCTGATGTACCTACTTTTCGAATGTGAAGCGAAACGTTATTAAGAATGCCAGATAAACATAATTTTTTTTAAAAAGTGAATAAAGCCCAAACTGGCACATTCCGATTTTTTTTCCTTAGATGTGTTAGATTCTATTAAAAAATAATGAATGGATTGAACTTATAATAAATAATGCATATATATTTCAAGCAAAATTAATACCAACTTTTAAATACTAGGCATAGTAAAATTTATGAGAATGAATATACAAAGTGTTCGAGAACTGTTGGAGACATTTCAAAAATTAATAGAAAAAATAATAATAATGGTACAACTACGGTTTTTTAAAAAATGAGAGCGTATTTTAAAAAAATTTTTTCCAGAGAGGTAACGCGCCGTCACGGTAGTCTAGGTGGTTGTAAATTCTGGAAATCTTCAATTTTTGAGAGCCATTATCTGCGAAAATATTAAAGCTACAAGGAAAATAAAAGTATGTATTTGTAGGGAATTTTTTAATCTGAATATTTTTCGAGATATTCAAGAAAAACTAAAAAAGGAAACCAGAAAACATGCATCGGGTTCTGCTGATCGGTAGCCATTGCGAATGGAAATCTCTCTTTGTAGCAAATTTAGAACGTCGTAATGGTACGTCACCTATCTGAAAAAAAACTTTTTTATTTTTTCTCTCGTTAAAAAAAGCACCTGTAGTTGTAACATTATAATTTTTTAAAAATATTTTTTTAAATGTGTCCAACAATTCTCGGACACCCTGTATATCTAATGTACAGTAGTGGCAGATGAAAACGCATCTCTTATATTTTTTATGAATATGGCATTATAAATTTAAATTGGGCAAATAATGCTCTTGAAAGGAAGATAATTTTGATCGGTTTGTAATAGAAACGCCTCGTGTGTAAAATATGACAAAATTTAGAGTGGTGCGTTTTCATTGGCTATTGTTGCAGGTAATTATAAATTTATTTGCCAAATTTCAAATAATTCAGCAAAATCTACCATTATAACTAAATCTGATAAGAAATACTTCTGTGGTTAGCGTCTAAGACTAATTTATCTATATTAACAATTTTTCGAAATCTAAATTGTTTAAAAATTTATTTTCTACATAAATTTTTTAATAATTTCCTTCCTTTTCTTATATTTCTAACTGAAGGAACTTTTCAAACTTTTACTCACATCAAAAATTTCACAACTACTTAAATGCATTTGAAACTAATTCAAATGTAATAATCCACTTTTTTCTTAACAATCGTTGAAATATATGCTTGGATCTGAAGCGCGCCTTCGTCTTGGGATTTTTGCATCTCGCTTTCTTACTCATTAACTTACTTACATTAATACTTACGTATTAAGTGTCACAGAATAATGTCACATAAAACTAGCGAGAAAGATTCGCAAAAAAGGACGATTTCTTAAAATGCTGTTCATATTTAGATCATGAAATCTAATGGATCTTAATATCGAGATTTGTTTCCATATCGTTTGCAAAAAAATGAATGAATTCAAAAGTCAGGAGTTCTATAAAATAAAGAACTTATTGCATTCTAAGTTCTTTTTTCATAGCAGATACTAAAAAAATACATAAACATAATTCAATTAGTGATTCATTTAATGACAACTATGTTTATCTCAGAATGCATTAAAACAAGTTATTAAGAGAAAGGGAAAAAATAGGTTATTTATTTATCATATGCATCACGATATTTTTTCATCTTCCCTCCCAGACAAATTTGATTATTTTTCTAAAGGATGAAAGCAAAAAATGAAAGTTTTAATCTTTTATGACGAAGATGTTCAAATAATCTTCTTAACGACGCATAAAAATGAAAGAGGAAATGTACAATCGGACAAATCCTGTCAAATTTCATTTCAGTTTCCCAGACAGCTTACACAGAAAAGTTAACTCTTGCTGAAAGGCTTTTAAGCTCTGATTAAAGGGTTGTTATTGAATGCATCGCTTTCATAAATGCATCAAAAATAAGCGAGTTTAAAATAAAAAATACTTAATATTTATACTGCAAGGGAAATAAAAAATTAATTCAATTGAAAATCTAATTAAATCTCAATTTGCCGGCAAAGTAGTATCAAATAATTACGAAAAGGATTTTTCGAATTCAAAGAACATGAATATTTTCATAAAAAATAAAAAAAAACCAGCGGAAATGTTATTCCCTCGACTTTCTCTTATACTTAAACAATTCGGCACGTTTTCTGCTCATCTTCGCAGTAGAGTGAAGAGAATCGAGTGTGCATTTGTCCTCTGGCCGATAGGGTACAAAATTTGATGGACATCAACAATTATGATGCCAAGATCATACATCAAATTTCATTTTTCTATTCGGTCAACAAGAAAGTAAGTTTCCCGGAGGCCGCAAAGAGACAAAAGCATAATTACCTGGAAACATTTATTGAAACAGTTACAGCACTCTTTCAGCTGTCAAGATAAGAACCACCGGAACTGAAGCACGTGTATACTGTGAGGCCAATTTCTGTTACCGGTGTGGAAGAGATCTGCATCCAGCCTGTGACAGCCGTCTGTCTGCACGTCGTTGTCATTGGGAAAATGCTGCTTCGCCAGAAACCTTTCATGTGCTGGAACAGATGGTAATCACTGGGAGACTGTTCCAAGACCACTGTCGCCTAAGCGGCGCTGCGCACGCAACAACTGCTGTAGTGGATCCGCTAGGAGGTGTTTGACCATCCCGCCTAAAGTCCCGATCTTGCTCCCAGCGACAACCATCTGTTCCAGAACCTTAAAAGGTTCCTGGCGAAGCAGCATTTCCCCGATGACGACGACGGACAGATAGATGGTTGACACAGGCTGGGGTTACTCTCTGACACCAGTGTGTACAGAAATTTTTCTCACGGTATGACACGTGCTTGAATTCCTCTGGTTCTTATGTTAAAAGGTAACTGAAAGAGTGTTGTTTCTGTTTCAATAAATGTTTCCAAGTAATTATGTTTTGCGTCTCTTTACGACCTCCGGGAAACTTACTTTCTGGATGACCCAATAGCTTGCTGAGTTTTCGAGTATAGCGTCCACATACCCAAGAATAGACTAATCGACAAACAGTCAACCGTTCGATGGATTTTCCCAAAATTTGATGCAAATCTAAAATTTTGGTGCTAAACTATATGCCATCTTCGTCCATATAGCTCCTTTTGAGTTATCGTGTTCACACGCACACAGACTGACAGACAGACAGGACCCATGTTGACGGATTTCGTGCAAAATTTAACAGAAATATAGAACTTTGGCGCAAAGGCCAGAGTTTTTCGCAGTAAAAACACGACTGTGAAACATGTTTTTGAACATTCAGATTAAATAGTAAACACCCATCAGTTTTAAGACAGTTAAAAGATGGCGAACTTTATGAAGTATAACTTTAAGAGTGATACAAGAAGATTGGAAGCAGCGAATGCGTTGATGCCTGAAATGTGGGAGTTCTATTAGAATGGGTATGATCAACAGTGAACATTGGCAAACCATGCAAAAAAAGAGTGGGTTCTCCTCTCAACAAATGCTTATGTAAACCGAGTGTACCGATTCTTAATCGGGTGAAAACTATGTCGAGCCTTCTGTTGAGCAAACTAGAAAACAGTAAATTACAGACATGGGAATTAACGTTTTTTTTATTTAAAAAAATTACTTGTAATTATATATAAATATGTAGATGAGGTAAGACAAAGACGCATCCTTTGTTTCAACAGATGCTAACGCTTTTGTAAACCCGTGCCAGATGTTAATGTAAAGTAGTTGCCATTTCTAAAAAATAAAGGAAGGTAAAGAGAGAACAACAGGAGTTCTCGAGTTTGTTTTTCAGTCACGTGATTTCCCTAGCTTTCGCAAAGCGGAAAAGAGAATGGAATCCGTTCTTGCAATGAAGTCCTGCTAAGGGAGCATGAAATTCAGTACTCTACATTTAAGGAAAAGGCACTCAAAATTGAAAGTTGATTGTGTTTTGCTTTCTGCCTTACTGATACAAAGGTTTCGTAATTATTTCATTGTATGCATATACTTTTAGGAATTTTGTTACATGCATATAATTTAGTAATAACAATTCAGTAAATAGAAAAAAAAATACATGTCTTATAAATAGGGTCCTTTTCTATGGTTGTAATATGGCAGCAATAAAATTGTTTATTGGATTTTAAAAATAGATTCAGGAAACAATAAAGAAAGATGCATCGATGGCTTAGTATTAAAATACTGTACATGCACATTTGGCCAATATATTATATCTGTATCTCTCTCTCTAGAGACACATATAGTATGTAATCAAGTTAGTGTAGCTGTTTTTGAAGACGACTGTAGTCCTTCCGAAAAACGTCAAGAATCTTTTCAATGTAGTCTTGAAACAGTTTTTAAAATCGATGAAGAGATGAACTGTTAGATCAGTATTTTTAGAAGATGCTTTTTATGATTCCATCCCATGACCATTTTAGGAATGTTGCGCCTATAAACGAAAGACATCAAATGGTAGAAAGAGAACGGTAAATTAGCGAATGGACTTTTTATAGCTTCGTAACGGGAAATATCTGTAATTTGAAATGAAATCGATAAGATCGGTACTCTTTAAAAGGCTCGCGAGGACTGGATCCAACTGGATCGGGAGTAGCCGATCCAGTTGGAATAGCGAAATTTATATTAACTACCCTTTGAATGGCCACTTTTTCTTATTAATTCACAACTGCAAAATTTTACTTATGCAAACAAACGGGTTTTTTTTCTTCAAATGAAAGACATAGAAAATTACTTTTATACCACATTTTTTAAAACTATATTCCTTAAGCTATGAGAAACATAATCAAAACAGAACAGCATTTCGAAGCCTACAATAATTATGTGTCACCATGTTTTGCATTCTTTCGACGGAGAAAAGTAGAATACAAGATTCTTTCCATACAGCACACCATTATTATTATTAATATTCTAAAGTTAATTTTGTCAAGTGTAAAGAAATCCGTTTTGTCATCCTTCTTTATTTCCGAAGTGTCGCTTTAATTTCCTTCCTGTCTGTTGAATTTCATTTTCCCTTTTCATAACTCTGATATTTCAGTGGATACTTTGAAAGAAAGGCTTGACACTTTAGACTTACAACTCTTATTAACTGCATCGATATTAAATATCATATTTCCAAATCATATATCTCAAAAGGCGAGTAACCTATCTCAAAAACTACGTAAGTTAACATTAAAAAAATTATGAACAGGGCTTAACTTAAAATTTAAGTAACACATTAACAGTTGGAAATAAATACAAACAACAGGAGAAATTAATATTCAGTAAATAAATTTTGAAAATGAGAACAGGAAAAAAATAGATATAATCAGTGGCGGCTAGTACATTAGGGCTGCAGAGCTGCAGAAGCACCTGAAGTTATTTTAAAAGCTTCTTTTTTTGCTTTTTTAAAAATCTTATTTGGTTATTTTTTCACACTGAAGAGTTCGATCAACAACGAAAGCTGGGAAAAAAATAAATAATGCAAATAATGAGAGCGAAGAAAGAAAATCAGAATCAATAAGTAGGAGATAAACACGTCGGGGTTGCTCAGAAAACAGCCATCAAAAGATCAAAATTCGCTCACTGCGTAGCAACTAAGCTACACTTCGGAAGGTGTAAACCAGTTTTTTCTCATTGGGTTTGACGGTGGCTCGGGCTGATGTCGCTGCAGACAAGGTTTGGCACACGGCCAATTATATGATGCTCCTTTTCTCCCCCCTCCCACATGAGGGTGGCCTTTGCTCTCTTAATTTGTGCATCTTCGCTTGTTCTGGATCCCTATTATTTAGTTATGGTCTAGCTTTCAATTTGGCACCGACGGAAACTCATCCGCATTCGTTTTCTATTATAGTCTAGTCAGCGGGGAATTAAAAATTACATGTATCGGAAAAAAATTTATGGCTAAGGTTTTTCTGCTTTAATCACTATCCCAAGTTTCCCCCTCCGGCGAGGTGAGCGTCGGCTGTTAGGGGGGGGATTGAAGTGAAGTGGGGTGTTTTGTCAGTTTTTCTTAGATTACTCCAAAACTACACATTCAATGTTAAAAATGATCTTATTAAAAATTGTAGAGCATAAAATTCTGCGTCGAACGAATACCAACACTACATATGTCGCAGTAGTATGATTACACGTTCTTACGAAAGTTGGAATGATTTTTCAATTTTCAAAAAAAAAAAAAAATCGTCATTATTAGAAATCATTCACCGAAAAAAGATATGTCGATATTTTTCTAAACTTTTCTATAATTCAATTAATTACAACTAATTACAATTAAATATTTTGGGTTGTTTGGAAGTAAAGCTGTTTTTTTTTAAAAAAAAAACATTTTAATTGTATCATGTTCATTTTTAAAGCACTGTCCGTTCACCATTATTTGAACTTAACGCAAAGTTTCTATATTAAGAAATATAACATGAAATTTATATATGAAAAAACAGAAAAACTCAGCAAAAGTGTTTTGTCTCATCTTCTGCATCTATACATTAGTTAAAGTGGAAATAAGTCTAACAATGAACATTTCATCTACATACTGTTGATCATTGCGGAATTTTTCTACACTACATGGCCAAAAAAAGAGTCGCCATGTATTAACGTGAACCCACATTTAAGCTCAGCTGGTGCAATGAGCGAAGTATTCACAATGGCCCAATTTTGAACGCTATGATAAAAGTCTAGAACATTAATATTTGCTTAAAATAATAAAATCCTTATTTTCTATTCTATAAGGAAAGAAAGAGAAACTAAAAATTCTTTGTTATATGATTAATTGGCTTATTATTTTACCAGCACCAGCATTTGAAACAAGTTTCAGTTTTAAGGTCACATTCTGATAGATTATTCCAGAATATATTACACCAATCCCAACTTTGTTTTCTACTTAAATCGAATTAAGTTTCTTTTACATTATATTACTTCCGGTGACAGAAAGACATTTTCGGTCAAATTTTCACTAACTTTTCCACAACTTAAAGGCATTTTTTAAAAAAAGAACAACAGAAGATAAAAAAAGGAAATTTTGCATTCAGTAAGAAAGATAATCTCATATTCCATCAAAATTTGACTTTAAAACTATGAAAAACATGCTTTCCTGGTTTTTATTTTTTTGTCAGATGTTCATCTCTTTAAATACGTCCATGTAATGAATATACAAAAAAATTATTCACAAATGAATATTGCGATCGATAGCAATATTAATTCGAAAATCGTAATGATTTAAAACATATTTAAATGCGATGCAGCTATATTAAGGCAAAAATGGTTCATTAAAAACATATTACGCTTAATGCACCGAATTTCAGTTACATCAAAAATTTAGCATAAGAGATGACAGAAAGAGAGTTACAAAATAATCTTCCTGAAATAAATTACCATACTTACTTTAATGGTTAATTTTATATCTAGCGTCAACGAAAAAAAAGAGAAGTGGAAAAAAAGTGGAGAAGCGCTTCATTACACTTCAGTGTGAAGAGAAACCATTCGTCAATAATTTCTGAAAGGTCTTCACCTGATGTCGCTAATGAGCTAGTGGAATTACCAGTACTAATAAAAAAAAGAAGTTCGGCTCTTTAATTACAATTTCGAAATAAAGTGACCCCCTAGAATCCATTAAGGTACTCAAAAAGTTCAATTCAATGAAGCGTAGGTGATTCCTTGAAAGTAAAAGAAATTAAAGATTGCTCTCAGGTTTTATAAAAACTGAAGCAGGCTTTTAATCGATTTCATGTTAAAATAATTCACGTAGGAGAGATTCTGGGTTTCGTATTATATTTTTGTTGCTATTATAACTTTTAAGTATGCAACTCATAATGTACATCTTAAAATTGCTATTAATGAGTTTACAAATAAAGACATATAAATTTAAAATTTTGAGAAATAAAAGGTTCTATAAGTCATAAAAACGTAAAGTATTAATGTATATTTTAAATTCAGTGGAATCAATTCAAGCGACGTCACACTCAAGTGATTAAAGAATCTGCGCTTGTCATTCAACATCTTCACGCTGTCTAACGCTTTTCTTCCTGAAAATACATGCAATAGATTCCAAAGTTGAATTACCGCGGCGTATTTGATGCTTATTATGTCAGCATGAATTCACTCAAATATGGAAAAAATTATATCAGTTTTACTGTAATTCCATGTCTGGAACTCTTCATGACTTATCTCTATAGAAAAAAGTTTATTTCATAAAATCTGCTTTTGAATTTATTCTCATTATTGAAAATCAAATCAAAGTGTATCAGTATGAGACATAATTGGTAAAAGACAGAGAGAGAAGCGAGATTTCATTTTTAGGTAGATTCCTTATAGGAAGTCTACCTATTGCAATGGTTCTCATGACACGACTTTCGAAAAATTTCTGCAGATCTTCATCGATCATGACCCCTAGAACCCTAAACCACCCGTCGTTAAAAAGTTTATATATATTACCCAGTACTTAGAGTACGCTTTAACCTATGCATGTGGCACCTTGTTGAAAAGCTCCCATCAGCCGCATTCACTTCTATTTTTTATAAGGTAAATAAGCTGATATATCCGGCTTTGCTGCGGATTAAAATGCTTTTATGTCTTAAAATTTTTAATGTAAAAACTGCTATCGTATAAAAATTATAGTACACAAATTCCTTTTCTGATCTGAAACGTTTTTAATTAAAATGAGAATATCAATTGAAAAAAAACGATTTTTAAAAACAGCCGTTTTCTCCGTAAATTATTATTTGTTATGTAGGTACTTCAAATTTTGTTAACAATTACTAAAGTAAAAGAAAGGGTTCAATGAACATTTTGAAACAATTAAATTAACTAGTTAATTATTCTATAGTTTAAAGCATGAAAATAAATCAATCATTAGTTGGTCCTGATATAAATTGTTAATCGTCTACTTTTAAAATTTCCTTTTAGAATTCGTCAAGAATTCTCTGAATGTATTCTGGCATTTATATATATTCGTATTATTCTTGTTCTTCAACAATAAAGAATATTGTTACGAATTCTGTATAAAATTACTTTTGAAAAAATATTAAAATGAGAGAAACAAATTGTATGGAAATGAAATTTTCGTCACTGAAATGCTAATTTTTTTAAAATTTAATAAGGTGTAAAAATAGTTTCGTGAGATAATATTTTCCAAAGACATCGCGGAAAAACACCTTGCTTAATTTTTAATTAACTGAAATTTTAAGTAACTTTTGGGCTTTAAAAAGTTGAAGATGAACTTTCTCTTGTCTCAAATAAAAAGTGTGCAAAGTTTAGTTGAAATCAGTCCACTGGAATAGGAGGAGATGTGGAGCATACATACATAGACACATTAACTTTTATTTAAATTTTTAGTTTTAGTGAAGATATCGTCACAATTAATTAAATATTTATTTTTATTTAAGTAAATAGTTAATTTTAATTAATCAAACAGTTAATTTTAATAGTTAATTTGATAATTTTTAATTTGACAGATTACTTTAATTTCATATTTAACTAAACAGCTGCACCAAGATTTGTTTAATAAATTTAATATAAAATAGCCAAAAAAGATAGATATATAAGAGTTCCCTTTATCCTTTTTTATATTGAAAAATATTTCATTCACTTTAAAATTGTTTTGGGGTTTTCTGTCTGAGATTTGCTTTTAACTGTTGATGAAGATTTAAATTTGCTGTTCAAAATGGCTGCATTGATATCCTATGCTTTAACCACACGTATTAAATTTGCAACTCACAATGTTTAATAATTTTTATTCTGTTATGCATTAAGAATTTAGTGACTATTATCTTTGTAACCAGGAAGTTCTCTAAATGAGCCCATTCTGGTAATGTTTAAATGTTTCATTTCAAGTTATTTTTGCATATGACAAAGTAATGTTCGCACAATTATATGGTCACCAAGATTAAATAATTAATTTTTAAATCCAGAGTCTTTCTTCATTCATGTCAGGTGTCAATTTTTTGTTACTGTTTCAGATCGGCTGGCTTAATGTTATCTAGGGGATATTTGCGCTGCTGGGATGTTTATTTTTTTATGATTCCTACCTGTTGAATGATTATGTGATGGGATATTAAAAAAAATTGGCCAATGTACTGACCGATAAATCTAGCATAACCTTTTGGAATGAAAAATGGAATGATAAAACCTCGATATAGTAAAAAATTAAATGTCATGAAAACAGAATCACAGCGTAAATATTGCAATGTGTGGAAACAACAAAGTCATTGGCTATGTCTGTATTGATCAATACTTCATTACTTTTGTAACATTAGCGTAAAGGAAACTACCTTTGCCTTCAAGCTTGCCGAAAAGGGATTTTTTATGTTAGATTTCTTAATTTAATATTCTTATCAAATAAAACTTAATAGAAGTTGAAATACAGTATAATACTATGCAGATGATAAACGTCGCAAACTTCTGAAATATCATAAAACTTTGAGTGAAAACCAAATAAAAAATAAGTAACAAACAAATCAGCTTAAAACAGGAATATTTTGCAAAAGCAATACTTTTAAAAGGATTATCTTTCGCTTAATCAGTTTTCACGAGAAAACGAGCGATCAGGCAAAATATATACATACAAAAAAAATACAAGCAGAGTATTTGCAAAAATTCGGAACAAAATGTAAATATAAAAAAGGTATCTTTTCAATAAATCTATGCATATTTTCTATCGTGAAGTAATCCTAGATTCGTGACTTAAATCGCTCTCTCTTATTTCATAAAAAATATTAAACTGCAATTATCCCCCTTCGAAAAGCTGAAAATGTCACGTCTCGGTGCTGCCATCAGCTGAATCAATTACATCAATTCTCTCTATTTTATCCTCCAAATAATTTCCTATTCATGTTTGAAAACAGAGAGTAGACAAGAATACAAGAGTCGAAAGCCGCATCTCCATGAATAGAATACTCTATTCAAAATATATACTACATCTATCTCCATTCTCTTTCAAAATGGTGCTGAATGGGAAATCCATATCTGAAGAGTTTCTGTCGTTCCAGTGGCCAAGGAGCAGAGAAAAACTGAAAAGAAGGGGACACAGGAAGAAGAAGGCACATAGTATAATCAAACGTATGTGAAGCAAATCGTTTTCAACGGACGTTATTTGAAAAGAACTTTTACTGAGGTTGCTGGAAAAACATTTAAATGCTAATGCGAGGAAGTTTCGAGCCCATAGAATTGTAAAGTAGTTATTCTCTATTCTTATAGTGCTTGCATAAAAAGAATAAATAAACATGAAATTATTTGGAATAATTTTTTGGTAAGGAAGAATAATTATTTTGTTTAATTTTTGGAACACGTATCAAGTTTTCAAGTAGCAGATTAATTTAAAGCACTATAGTAAAAGAGAAAGTGAACATAAAGTTCGTTAGACAATCGACTGTTGATTTGGAAAAAAAAGACTTGTAACACTAAAAAGACTTGCGGAAAGAAAACTTGTACATTTCTGCATGAAAAAGCAAATTCTGATATTCCATTCTTGCAGTTGAATGCATAACATTTTACTTTCCAAGAGCATCATCGTGGTTTCGAAACAAAGTCGTAAAATTTTACTTTCAAAGTAGTTTAATCTCTTCATTAATCAGTTTGCAAAACTTCAGCAGTAACTTTAAGTTTGTTATTGGAACGTAAAAGTTTTAAGGATATGCTTTTTAAGCAGTATTTGCGCTTGTTCGAAAAAATAAAATAAATTATGAAAAGAAGAAGATTTAAAAATCTCAGTTTTACTTTCAGTCATGTGGTTTGTCTCTGTTTCAGAATGGTAAGGTAGAAAAATAAATCATCCTTTCTTCTGAAATTCTGCAAAGTTGGTATAAAACTTGGAAAAAAATCCAAGTTTACAAAATGAATGCAACAAAAATTAAAATGTTAATCCTATCCAGATGCCTTGCCTTCCTGCGCTTTATATATAGTTTAAATCGCTGCATTCAGAGGACGTTTTTTTTATTTTTACTTTACTTGAAAACCCTAATGGATGAATAAATATGGAGATTTTGCTGTGATTCCATTGAAAAATAAATTATCATCAAAATTTAAAACGTATTACAGTTTCCGTACCAAAAATACATTGCCCCCAAATACAATCAAATATCAAAATATATCATGAGAAATTTAACAACTCATTTCTATAACCTCCGTAAAACTTTCCTTTCATAATTAATCTTTAAACCTTTATATCCTGACGGGAGTTAAAAGTCCAACTTTAACCACGCTTAAATCTTTGTAATATGACCTTTCTTCTTGACGGAATTCGCAAATACACGATGAATGAAAGTAGTTCCAACATCAAGCAGTAGATAGCAGCTGAAGGCAGAAATTGGAAAAAATTAATTATTAATTTAATTAATTAAGATGTTTTAATTAATTGAAAAAGGTTTTTTTTCCTCTTTCCTCGGGTTATTCTGCTCCAAAAGATATTTAATGGTTAAAAAATAAAATTTCAAATTTGCTGGTAAGTTAATTGGTGATACAAAAAGTTAAACAACTTAATATATTTTGAGAAAGTTAGCATTTCGATAGTTACAAATTTCAAAAATAAATTTAATGGCAGGGACAAAACTCAATAACAAAATAAAAGGCGAGATGAAGTCTACTACTGAAATGCATTTCCAATGTTCTTCGTTTCGAACGAGGGAAGATGTTACCATTTTTTTATGATTTCGTTTTTATGTTTATGTCTTACTTTATTAGAACAAAAGACATATCCTCGCATTATGCTTTAACTAAACATTAAGAAAGTGAGGGCTTTTATGTGATGAAAATATCGCAACAAATAAAGGAACATTGAAAGACAAAAAAATAAATAAATAAGATAAGAGACGTAAATTCTTCTTGCGTAACTTCATTTCAAGAGGGAAAAAACAATGAAAAGAAATAGCTACAAAATGGATTGCTTGGAAAATAAAAGTCTTACTGTCAAATCCAAATCATGAACGAATTTTTTTGAAGCGGAATTGTGTTGGAAATCGCAGGGGCACCTTCCTTAAAAGCTTATTTTGCTTCGAATAGAACTGAAATTCTTCCCAATTTCAACCTGCGCGGAAATTTACGAAATGATTTTAGTATCTTTCAAATAGTAGCGAAATTGTGTTGAAAGAGGAATAAATAAGTAGAAAACAGAAAAATGTAACAAAATTACAAAATGTCGGGAAATGAATCTAAGGAAGTGTTGAATTGTTCGATGCTGGGATGCGAATTAAAAGTAAGGACTCATATTCAGGAAATTTTGAGGACAAAACGTATTTTTATCGTTAAAACCGTTCTTTCCACGCGTTACTCTTTTTAAAAAATTTTTTTGATGAATCGCTGGTAATAAAAGTAATAATATTTTCGATCATTCTTTTCAAAAATATAAACAAAATTACTCAAGCCCACGGACAAACTGAATCGCAAAATAAATGTTGAGATGCTTTAAACGTTTAAAATAAGAAACGTTGGAATGTTTTGATAACAAAAACTGACGCAGTTGTTTTAGAGGATGGAAGCTGAAAAGCAGGAAAATATTTCTTCGAAGTATATTTTCACTTTAGGATCAATAAGCTTTTATCGATAATTATAGCTAGCTCAATGCTGTAGAAGACGGGCATTTTCAGATCTTGATTTGTTTCAGTGTTTCAGCCAAAACAACCGTTAAAAACTACACTTGCCGAATATACCTGAATTATTTAAAAGTAGCTTATCTGAATTCCATCACATTCTACTGCAGTAGTCTTTCTACTTCTAAACATGAGAGGCCATGAGTTTTCTTGAGCAATCTGATCATTACTTCATAGAATCATTGTTAATATTAATGATAGTTTTATTTAAACGCATTGGATGTTTTTAAATATTTTGGAGGCTAGCAATAATTCCTAAATACGCATAAAAATAGTTGAGAAATTTTCATGTACGACGCACAACACATCCATAACTTCTCTCCACATGTAAATAATACTCTAATTATAACATGATAATGATCGGAATATAAAATTAAATCTTTATAGGGTAAATTCACACACCAAATATCAAGTTTTACATATTTGTATACGTACGGAAAAGCACTAGCATCTTGCATATGTAAATGTTGTACTTCAAATAAATCCTTTTCGTACACATCTGGTCACATCTTGATCCAATATTTATTTTTAACGCTATTCTTTGCTTTATATAAAAAATACCTTTTCCTCGGAATAAATAACTGACAACTGCAACGCAACTGCGCATTTTGAATCTTATTACAAATTTCCAAAATATTTATCGAAAGGGCTGAAGGGTATTTTTGGATAGATCTGATGCCTTGATATCGCGCCGAAATTTATTCAATGTTTATTTTAATTTAAAAAATTATAAATCATGAATTTAATTTTAAGATGTGTAATCGAAGAGACTTAACTAAGGATCATTCCGTATTAGTGGTGGAATTTTTTAAGCAGATCTGGGAGAGTGGTAAATTCAGTTGTTCACAAATGAAATCGCCCTGTTAAATGTCTGATGAATACACATTATATACAAGCAAAATTTTTTGTAATGAATAAACGGGTCTTAACATTTCTGGTACAAATTTATATACTACAGTCTATTTCACTTCTTTAGGTCATTGGTTAATCAGTCGTTTATTTGGACCAAATAGGAAGGAACGAAACCAAATCTTAAAAAAATGCATAATTTAAACTGGACGATGTTTCGTTTAATTCGGACACTAGCAGATGTATTTCGAAATAAGATCAGTTCGATTCTGAAGTCACCCTAAACTGGAGGAGCTACTTAATCTGAGGTTATGTCTGAGGAAGTTGAGACTTTTCGTTGAATCCTTTTAGTCAGTCATTTTTCGTTGACCATGACCGAAAAAGAATAAGTTTATATTACTAATTGATCCATATGTTCTATCATTTCGCGTATAACACACATGAATCAACTTGTTTTCCGTCAGATGTACAGCCATTGCCAAGTTTCCAAGAAAGGATTTTGTTCTTCCAAGTAAAATTGTTTGGTGGTTAACATCGAAAGCCAGCCATTTAATACAAGATATCGTAAGCTCTCTGAGCCCTATTAGCAAGAGATATTGCACTATACCTCCATGATGTTCTTCGATATTTTGAATGCCGCACAATATCGTGAAGACATTCTAAAAATATTGCAGAGTGCCTTTTGCTATTAGGGAGATAACTGGTGTACCAAAATCTACCACAGCGTATATTTCAACAGAACAGAATGGTCGTTACAGAAAGAAGAACATCCAAAAGATAATTTGATGTAAAGAATCCTGAAATCGTAAGAATAGTTAGAGCAATGATCTTCTATAATCAGTCGGCAAGGCGTGAATATCAGCATTGGTTTCTTGTAACTTATACTTTTCATTAATAAATTATTAAAATAAGGAATTAAAATTACTTATCATATAATTGTATATGGAATTCGCTTAAATGGGGCAGCCGTGGCTGTAATGCCCTAGTCCCAATGTGTCCCAATTAAGCGAAATGGACTGTATTTTCAGAAAATTTGGTGTGATAGATGAATGAATGAAAAAGTTATCACGACTTTTTTCGTTCTGACAGAAAAATTTTATTAATATTTTAAACCAATATATATAGATTGCAGTGGCGGCTCATCAACTCAACTGTAGAAAACCCCCTCAAAATAAGGTATTTAAAGTAGAATTTTTAAAAAACAGTTTCACTTCTAAATAGCACTAAATTTTTAATTGTAATTATCTGAATTGTATTTATGAAATTATCGACGTATCTTTTTTCAATGAGTGACTTCTAATAAAAGGAAAAGAATGTTTATTGAAGTATATGAGTTTCCGTCGGGTAACGTGAAAGCGAAACCATAAATAACCAAACGAGAAACAAGCAAAGAAAATAAATCAAGAGGGTCATCCTCGTGTGGGAGGGAGAAAAAAGAAGCATCATACAGTTACCCTCGCGTCAAAGGACTGCAGCCTTTGCAGCCCAAGCCACCAACAAGCTCAATGGGAGGAAATATTGGTTTCATCTTCCGAAGCGTCGCTTACCTGTCGCGCAGTGCGCGAATTTCGATACTTGCGAGGGTTGTTTCTGAGCAGCTCCGACTTGTGTATCTCCTGCTTATCGATGCATTACTTTTTTGTATTCTTTCTTCGTTTTCAATTTTTCCCTCCATTTTCATCTCTAGTCGAACTTTTTAATGAGAAAAAATAATAGTTAAAAAAACCCCGAAAAACAATATTTTAAATTTCTGAGGGTGCTGCAGTTCTGCAGCCTTAATGGAGGAGCCGCCACTGATAGATCGTGATGTTCTTTATGTTTTCTAGAACAATATTAATAAATATTTTATGTAAATGCTATAATATACCAAATAATCATTGAATAATTTAACCCTGAATTGATATCTAGGCAAATTAGAAGTAAAGGAGCACTGCTGCCATAGGCATTCTCTGAAGAGAGAAGTTTATTTAAAAATGATTCCATTTATGTTAAGCCAACGATTATTCTGTTTCCGGAATAACATTTAAATTTTACTAACAAAAACAACAAAGAATATGGTGATGAGAGATGGAATCTTCCATGAAAAATGTCTGAAAAATTGTCTGAATTCTGCTAGAATAATACCAAAATACAAGCTAAAGCCAATAATAAAATGGTGCTCCATTATGTAAATAAATATAAAGAACATTGAAAAATAGATTTTTCTTATTACAAGAGATGTTATCGATCGTGAAAACTTAGTTGCTCTCTATTTCTTCGAAATTGTTACATTTATAGCTTATATCATTTTTCCTGTTATACTAGGAGATTTGAGAGTTTATTGGTCCTTTTAGTACCATAAAGTGCCCAATTCCTTTGAGCATTATATTTTTACTGAACACGCATTAAAAACAAGCAAACAATTTTCGCTATGGATAGTTCTTAACATTTCTCACACAAATATATGCTTTTTTAAAAGAAAATTTGGCGCGATTGATGAAGAAATAATAAAATAAATTATCTGTATTTGTTCGAAATGTCTATAATAAGTGCTAATATAAGAGTTTATCGGTCCTTTTAATACCATAAAATGTCCAATTACTTTGAACATAACACTGCGCAACACTGATTTTTTGCCAATGATATTCCAGTTATTGTAGAATAATTTCGTGGTGCTGATTCCGAATCTGGCATTTTTTTTATTATCAAATTGGCATTAGTTTTCGAAATAAAGTGGAAATTAAATTTCAATAATAATTTGTACGCATTACTCAAATCGCATTAAACTGACTCAAGTATAAATCAATAATAATATTAAATCAATACAATAAATCAACTTAATCCTAAAGGGCAATCAATAAATAAATCAGAAGATAAATCTGTACAGAAATCACATGAAATCTGTGTCAAAATGTAAGTTAAATAATAAAATTTAAAACAATATTAATGAATTAAATAAAGAAATAAATTTCAACTAATAAAATAGATTAATCATAATGGTATGATTAAAAATACACGATGTTGCATTAAGTCCAATAAAATGAAAATTAAATAAGTTGGTTCAATTAATTCAAGGAAAACCTTTTATATGATTTCCTTTCAAGAACAGTAGAAGTTTCACATTGGAGTCTCTAGCAGTAACCAAACCATATGAGAGTGTGCCACATCCTTTGACATCTTTGTTCCATTACTTTGATATCCTGGTAACCGATTTTTTTTCTAAAAGTTGTGTTAGTTTTTAATTTTTGCTACTTTCTGTATTCTCGGCACACGTTCTGAACTAAAAAATATTCTAGTTTTGGAGCTTTATTTTACAAGCGTTACCCTAAACCAGGGGTGGGGCACCTGCGGCCTTACGGCTGCATATGGCCTTCTTGAGTTTCTCATGCGGTCTTTCCAGTTATTTACAATTTGCATTGAAATATGTAATTGCAGGTAATATAATAATAATTTCAGAACAATAACCTTTAAGATTCTGCTCCTGTGGCCTTTTGCCCAACTGCCGAAATTTAATTCGGCCTTTCAGCGCAAAAATGTTCCCCATCCCTGCCTTAAACAAAGAAAATAAATAAATTTGCTAATTTTTAGACCTAAATAATCTTTTGCTATGCATATACATTGACCTGCTGCATTTCATCGATAAAATGATGTGTGAAGTTTATGTTGTTGATTAGGACTAAAAATTGAGCATTGAAGTAATTTCACCTATTTTTGACAACTTTGAACGGAATCTGTGAAGGGAAGTTACAGAACGATTTTATAAAATAAAATTTATTAATCTTAAGAAGTTGAGTACTTAACAGCTAATTCTATAATAAAGAGATTAAGAGAAATTTTAAAAATTAATGGAAAACAGTCTAATTTCGCCACTTTTTATGACTTTTAAAACCCATGTGGGAGTGGTAGATATCAATCAATTTAATTAAATTTTTTCTAAGTTTTATTTCTCAACAATACGCACATTTTTCCTTTGTAGAGCGACATAAGAAATGATCTTTTTCGGCTTACCCTACTACAGACACGATTGAAATGTTGATAATATGCATTATTTCAAAGACTGGAGTCCATTCGGCAGATGTAAAATTAGTTTTAAAATCAGTAGCCTCAAGATACCATAAAAATCGTTAAAATTACCTTGGAATTTTTTTAAAATCTTGCACAGCATCTTTGCTGAGTGCGTATTAAAAATAAGCAGTGAGTGCGTATTATCGCTATGGATATTTCTTAACATTTCTCGTACAAATACACGCTTTTTTTAAAGAGAATTTGACGTGATTAGTGAAGAAATAATAAAATTAATTATCTTTATTTGTTCGAAATGTCTGTAATTTTCATGAATATTATTTTTCTAGCTGGAGTAATACATTTTTGAGAATAAACCTAACCCTCATAACACCATGAACTGCGCTGTTCCTTTGGAGACTATTGGACATAAAAAAAAGAATTTTACTATAATATATCATTTTTACTTCTTATGTATAGCCCTTGTTTCTTAAATCAGCACTAGATACAGTACAAGTGATTTAAAAATACATTTTAACTCATTCAGAAAAATTATTAACCCATTAGAAATAAAAACACATTTTATGCTCATTTAGAAAACAATTTTTTTCAATCTCCAAACATTCAATTTTGTCCCTTTGAGCGTTGTTTTCATCTTTTTTACTGTTTGTGTAATCATGTCTATCACGTTACATTTTTTTATTTTATACGATTAAACAATTTATATATAAACTTTTTTAGAGTGTTGTATTTATTTGCTGTTTATTGCATAATAAGAAGACTTTACAAACCAGTTTTTGAAAGGGAAAAATCAATAAAATTATGCCTTTTCAGTTTACATAATCACCAGAAAATAGTTCCTTCCAAAACTTCAAAATTATATTGCAATCTTTCTACTGACAGCTTGACGAACTTCACTATTTATGTAATGGGCTAAATTATCGCGACTTCACATTCACGTGACAAATGTAAATTCATATACCGTCTAACACCTAACTTCAAGGGTGCTATGGTGTCACTTGTGTTGCTTCAAAACGGGACGTTAATATAACTAAGCTATGGTGTCACTCTTTCCCTCCTTCAAGATCCACAGTGGATTCCAAAATTAAATTTACGTGGTGCACTCGATGTGCTTCGCGAGAGCACGTACAGATTCAATTGGCTAATTATTCATTTTTAAAGGTGACAATTACAGATTTGGTAGCTTTACTGAAATAATGCTTACAAGTTGCGTCAGATAAAATGTTCCTATCTAACATATCCGGGATATTTATCCACATATTTCATCTAAGAATATACTAAGAAGCTGTCAAGACATGGCACACGAATATCAGTTGGTTTCATATTACTTATCTATGCTCATCAATTAAATCTTTGAATTTTGAATTGACTTGAATTTTTAGGTCTTAAAGTTATTGAATATTACTTCAGGAAAGCGAATTATTAGAATCTGAATAAAAACAATTTTCATTGATCTATATTATTATACAGAACTTAAAAAAATTATGCTATTCTAAATATTATAGAGATGGGAATTTTCGAGTGACAGGAAATTTAAAAAACATAGTAACTAAAATAACAATTATTCTAAAGGATTGCATGTACTGACTGCATACACAGAACTTTTGCCACAGACATGTGTACTAAAATCACTTTTTCCTTCAGAAAACGAACTGTTTCAAAATATTTTTTACAACTGTTTTGAATCATTTCATTTTTTATGCATAAATACGAATAAGACAATAAAAGTTTTTGTAACATTCAAAGCTATTTAATTCTTTACGACTTGATCAATTCCTTTCAACATTAACTCAAGAATAATTTTTCAATTACAGAAAATTTAATAAATGAAATTATCTATTATATTATCCGAATGTGAATATTGTAAATTTGCTGAAAATTTCTGCGAATAAAATGTGAAGAATGGTTAAAAATAAATGGAAGGTGAATCTGAAATATTCAACTTTTATGTTTCTCCTATACGATGCAAATTCTAACACCACTTCCATATCGAAGCCTTAGTTTTCGGATCCGCTTCAAATGTCGTATTTCTAAGGTATCCAAGAGCACTATTCTAAATTCAAATCTTATTGGAAAATCGACATTGGCAGCAGAATACAACCCTAGTTCAGTAAGAAATACCATAAAAAGATTTTTATGAACGAATATTCTTTTAGTTTCGAAGATTGTATTTGAAAAAGAGATCTCCCAAAAATCAATATTATCAAACTAAGATTAAATAAATTTAGAAGACATCAAAATTTTAAACTTTTATAATGCAGCACATTTTGCACGGAACAAAAACTTCCGAGTTATTATACATTGGAACTTCCAGAACTCCAAAGAAAAAATGGACCATCAAAAATATAAAAAAATAGTTTTTGAATTTCTTATAATTTATTCTAAGTTTCTGTGATTAATAAAGATATTTTTGTCAAAATATCAAATGAAAATCAACAGATAAATCACGTATTGTGAATTCAGTTTGACACAGAAACAAATTGATTTTTTGCAAGGAAAAGAGAAACTACTCACCGACTTTAAAATATGATCAGACCAAAATTCCCTTGATAGTGGAATAATCCAAATATTTTTGCAGTGGTGTCAAATTAACGTATCACTTCAGCATCATACCGCTCCATCGGGTAACGTTTGCGGCAAAGAAACGAATAAACGTTCCCTTCTGGCTGTGGTGTGAAGTAGCGACCGAGCCGAAAGGACGATGGTACAAAATTTCTGGCAGCCTGCCAAACGATTACGGAAAACCAATCACATTGCGTAAATTTCGCGCTCGTCTTTCGGAAAGAGAACGATTTACACTTCCTGAAAAAGATTTATGAAATCAGAGAAAAAAAAGTGGAATGATTTATGAAATTCTTTTCAAAAATTTTAATTTATAAAATTTTTACAGTGTTATTGAATATTCTTCTTTTTATTATAACGTATCTTCATGATTTTTCGAAATTGGAGCGATTAATAAAGATTTAACATTTATTGCTGAGTCTCGAGGTTGGGCTATTTGTCACATTTTTCAAATTTCCATTCTACACATTTAAGACTTGAATTTTTTATTGATGGTTTGTCATTAAGTAAAGCTCATGAATAAATTTATCTTACTTACGTTTGTCAAGCTTGTGACACTTTAAGTTGCACGAGTAGGGCTCTCTTAACACATTTGGGACAACTAATAAAATATTATCGCATTATCAATATGAAAATCTGGATTTTCACTAAACAGTGTATCCACTAATGTTCCCACATTAAACTGAACTGCTTTTTCTCTTTATTCTTCTCACAGCTTTAAATTTCAAACCTGATATTTTGCCTTTCTGTAAATAATGTGTATATTTCTCTATTGAGCCAGTCTTGAAGATATGTTTGTAATGAATTAAATAAATTTACACTTGCTTCAATTTCTGTGTGGATATTTTGTAGATTTTTGTTTAATATTTTAATTATTTTCAAGATATCTCTTCTAAATAAAATCGTAAAACTGGTTTCCAATGAATGAAAATGCTTTTCAAAACTTTCAGCTCCCACTTATAATTAAATAAATCGTTTAGTTAAAAATTAAAATAAAACCACTTTAGTAAATTTTTAGGCGCCCTTGGTTCATGGCACCCCAGGGCTACGGCTCAATTAGCCCTTTGGATAAAACGCCCCTTTGCAAAGGCGGTCCGGGCAAACTGGGCAACTGCCCGGGGCCCAAAGTCCAGGGTGGCGCAAAGCGAGAGTGCGAAGAAAAAAAAAATTCTTATAGGCTTGAGAAATAAAGTCATATATTTTTAAAATTTGTTAAATACATATTATTTTAGTTTCTGTAAGATCACTATATATTCTTAAATACAGCCGAAATTTAAAAATTCCCACCATAATATTTTTAAGCCATATTTGCAGGTAAAATATGCATATTTCTAAGTAAAAGTTCATTTGAACTTCTGAATACAGACATTATAAAATTTCAAAAAATACGAAGGGGGACGCCATGTTGTTTCCTTGCCCGGTTGGTAAAGTTACTTCTGGCCACTTCTGGCCCTGAGCAGGAGGAACCGATGTACGTAGAGGAAAGTCGGGTAAGACGGCGGGCGACCTTAAGCATTAGTGATTTTTCCCGACCTTAATATTTGTTGCAGGATGCTTATCGTTTTGGCAAAATCTTCTTGCAATTCTTTACTTGAAAGTGGTGTTTTTTAACCCTTAAAGGCCCAGGGTTGCCTTTAAGCAACATACCCAATTTTGTCTTCTAAAATCTTAAGAATAAGACTGAAGCTCCAATGCCTGTTGTTGATAATAGGATACATATTGAAAATTCTATTAAATCAATTTACATCATATAGATGGCAGCCTGAGTGCTAATAAAAAAATAAATAAATTGATTTTTTCTCACTTGAGGCTGCATCTTTTCAGCTTTGTTTGTACGCTTGAGAATACCATATTTTATTCTACAATGTTGAAGGAAATCCCTTATCAGTATTATTATTTATTAAAATTCATCTGTGTTCGAGATTATAGAATTTTATCAAGGATTTTAAAAAAAATAAAGCCCAGTGTTGTCAGTTGGTAACAAAGTGTTTTTAATCATAAACCATACTTAAAACAAAATAGAATTTTAAAAAAGTATTTTTCCGATGTTTTGTTCAAGAAATGAAAGTCAAAAAACATTTTAAAATAAATTTTTAAAAAATCGGGCTTTTAAGAATTAAAAATTGTTATTTTCAAGTTTTGAGACTCAAAAGTTTCATTTTTGAAAAAGAAGTCATTTTCGTCATCTTACCCGACTCGGCGGGAATCATTCGGTAGGAAAAAAAGTAAACTGAATAACCCCGTACGGACTTGAATCGAGACCGAGTGTGTGGTCATACAGTCCCGGCATACTGGCCTAAAGGTCATAGGCTCGAATCCAGCAAGCAAGTTAGATGCCTCTTTATTGCTCACAGCTGCATAATGCA
This sequence comes from Araneus ventricosus, assembly GCA_013235015.1. NCBI lineage: Eukaryota > Metazoa > Arthropoda > Arachnida > Araneae > Araneidae > Araneus > Araneus ventricosus. The sequence goes on from BGPR01002004.1 coordinate 35,245, forward strand.
TACATTAAAGAATTTGAATTTTGACTAATCATCTAACTGATGTCATAAAATTCAATATTTTAATCGATTTTGCTCTTTTTTCATACATAGCTAATTTCCAGACATTTAAAATAATTCTATTCTTACTTCCATCTCCATCCCCAAAACTAGCATGTATTCTAAATTTTTAAAAAGTACAAATATTTGTTCCGACGTCTTTTCAATTACTTCTAAAGAAGAAAAATTAAAATGAGCAGAATGCAAAGTAACTGCCTATCTGCTACCAAAAATAAACACCATCCCCATACCGCAGTTTTTAACAATGAGTTAAAAACAAAAAAATTAAATATTTGTAAAAACAATAGAAACTGTATCTAAGCCCAAAAATTTAAAACATTGACTGAATGGGTTTTTTTAAATTATTAAAATTAGGAGGGAAATTCACGACTTCACGAATTCAAAACTTAAAAAAACATGTATAATTCACTATGATTGAATACAATTTGAACATGGCTTTTCTTTTGCACTTGAACTTTTTTGCACAACACTTTTTTAAATTAAAAATAACAAAAAGCCACGTATTTCATTAAAAAATGATATTATTGAAGTTAATGAAATAGAAAAATGTCATCCATAATAATTTCAAAATAAATTGTAACATTTGATTTTTGAAGCAAGAAAAATTTATATAAAGCATTTTTATTTCATATAAGTAATTTACTGTATGTAAAAAAATAATTTTTCATTCTTTAATTTTCTTTTTATAGACTTCCTCTTTAATCAAAAATTTTAAGAATACCATACACATGAGACTTTCCGATATGGAAAATATCTATTAAATTACAACAAGAAACGAAAATTGAAAAGAACTTTAGAAATAGGCTGCATTTCAGCGTTATCGGAAACAAAGTTATAAAGCATCCACGCGATTCCTTTGTTCGTTGAAATAGTTTATTTCTTCAATTCTTTTGAAACCGCGTTTCTTTCTTTCTTTTTTAATTTTACTGAATTCTTCTTTTCTTCCCTTAAGTTATGCTAAAAGGCTTCCTTAATAATAATTTAATCAAGATCGTTTTCTATTTTTGACTTCTCTTCAATTACGAATCCGAAGAATGAGCGTGGAAAATTCATCAAAGAGAAAGTGCATATTTATCTGAATATATGCGCAAATAATTGTTTGTTCAAAATAAATTTTATTTTAAAGGAAATTTTTTCTTTATAGTATTATCTGTTTGAATCAAAAGTGAACTTCAATGCTAAATTTTACTTTGGTACCATTGATAACATTTTCTTTTCTATACAAATTGCAAAGAATTTTTCATTAAAAATGAGAAAATGCACGATATTTTTTTATAATAATGTTCCGTAGCGTATCTTCTTTATTTATAAGTCTTAGAAAATAAAGAAAAGTTTAATCATAGATTCTGTACACATGTCAATTCGTAATCACGTTTTATTAATGAAAATATTTGTGCAATTTTAATAATAAGGTTCTTGTGCCTTCTTTCCAAGACCTTTGTTTTAAAACCTAAGAGCACCTTACCACAACAAGGTATGTCAACGTCAATCTTCGAAAGTTGTCAAAATTTGTTTTCCACTAAAATTTTGATTAGCTGCAGTGGAGCCTCATTATACGGCATTGAATTATACGATATTTCGTTTTAACCGATATCGGTTTTGAATTGATTAAAAATTATCAATAAAAAAAACCGAACGCTGAAGTTTTCACCACAGTTAGGTTGACCGATTTTAGTGTTATATATGGAGGGTTCAGAAATAAAGTGAACCAAGTTCAATGTTCTGTCCATTTTGGACTAACACTGCCAGTGTTTCTATATTTTCTGCGTAATAATTATTCAAATAAACAGTTCAATTTATGTCCACCAGGAAGAAAGAACAATTACAAATCTGTTGTTCTTTTAAATGCAGCTAATCAACTTTGAGATCTGTTTTTTCAGAAATGAATCTCATGAACTTGATTCATTTTGATGCTGAATTCTCCATACGTTTCGCTATTCAAAGGTTGTCAAGATCAGGCGAACACGTGACACCTAGGTGTCCTTACAGTTAGCGTTACTGGAGGTTCTAAACCGATTAGAACGCTATGGTAGTGAATGTTATTGTTAATCTCTCATTAATGTTTTTGCACATTTTTTGTGTTTTAATAAATCAGAGTTATGTTTTTCTATACTACTGTTTTATTATGGCAAATAAAAGGAAAACTGATTTTACTTTAATGGACTGGGAAGAGCTTGAAGAAAAGCTGAGTGAGCTGTATGTTTTTGAAATGACTCATAAGGACGAAACAAGATAATAAATGAATAAATGATAAATGATTGAAGCACCCTTGAAATACATGGAAAAGCAAGAGGAAGCTTCAGGTACGGACATGAAGCTTCGGACACAATATTAGGTAGAAAATATCCAACACCAGATCGAAAATATGGATCTGCAAGGAAACAATTGCCTATCCTAAATTTTAACGAAAAATTATGATTATTTTTCTAACGTAGAATCATTTTACGTTGGACCTAGATGATTAGTCTGTAGGCCAAATAACTTCGCTTTTATCATCCTGAAATACAGGAAAGACGTTTAGGTTTAATTTAATGTATAGAGCATTCACATAAAAAGTGTTCCTCTATTTTCTTTCTCAGTTTGCCTACATTGGCCTCTCCGTTTGCATCGGATGGCCGCGGTGGCCTAGTGGTAAGGTCTCGGCTTTGTGGCCGCAGGGTTCCAGGTTCGAAATCCGATTCCACTGAAGATCCGCCGTGTATCCACCATGTTGCATGCTAAATCATATGTAGTGGCCAAACGTCCTCCAGTTGGTGTGGCGTGGACGTTTGGAGAGGGGATGCCATCTCAAGTGTCGTCCTCGTCATCTGACTGTGGTTCAATATTACGAGGCCCGTCCCAAAATAGCCCTCGTGTTGCTTCAAAACGGGACGTTAATATAATTAAACTAAATAAATACGTTTAAAAGTTTGTCTTCGATGCATACTGTTTTAAACGTTACACAATTTATTTTCACACAATTAACTAAACTAACTGTTTGTATCGGATAATTGAGGCTCTTGTGTTTACATATAATTCTTTTTTCATGCTATTTCATTTCAAAGAATTTCAACTTCAAATTATGAGTCTCTAGAGTTCCCCGAGCCCCCAGTAATGCTGCTGAACCAACAAAAACGAAGGGATTTCCCGTTTCGACAGGAAAAAAGCCAAGCACGCATTTTAAACTCTTTTTCTACTTTTGACACTTCCCGGTGATCCACGCCTCTTTGACAGTCATATTTCAACAATAGTCATGACTTGTATCCTTCTAAAATAACTGTTAAATATCTTTCATCATCGGTTCGGTAGTTAAAATAATTAAAGATAACAATAAACCCATTTTTGTATCTTACTACGCCTGCCAAATTATTTACAGATGGCTCGGCACTACTGCTGATCTTTATATACGTATATTCAATTGTAATCACATATTTTGGTATTTAGTAAAATATATGATTTTTAAGAATAAAATTAAGGAAAATACATCCAAAATAGCATTATTTTTCTTATAATTTTGTTGTGTCATCGCAAATGTTTCCTGTAGAAACGCTGTGTTGGTTAGAATTCGAAGTGAATGATAGTCGTTACATTCGAATATAGAATATTCGAATATAGTCGAATGATAGTAGTTACAGCAAAATGGACATTGAGAGTGGAATGCTAATGGCTATCACTGGCCTCGGCCAATTACTCCCACAAGAGGTACATCCCGCCATCGGAGTGAAGGTAACTTAACCCAACACCACTACTATACCCACTAGGGAAGAGAGAACTCGCTTAAGGCTGACATTCACCGTCGTTCCACATCATTTAAAGCTCAGAACTCCACATCGTACCAGTTTTAAGCCCATTAGTTTAGGTGGGTCATTCGCAGTGGCTCCATGCAAATGGCACAACAGGTCACTTCAATCCCCTTGGGCTATTGTGCTTACCCTTCCTCCCGATTTCCCGAGAGAGCTTCACCCCACCCTCATTTTGCATTTTTCGCGTTTGTGAGAGCGTGTCGATCCAACTTAGAGTCCAGTCAACGAAGGCCAAAAATCGCTGAGTAGGAAAAAAAAAATAGTGTTGTTTTGAAATTTAGCACAGTTGTTGGGTTAGTGTCCTAAACGACATACTAAAAGTCCCCGCCGGTGGGAGGTGCGCGGGGGGGGGAACAGGGGGGCTTTAAAGGGGAGCATTTTCAGTTTTTCTTAAATATCTCGAAAACTATGGGTTCTAGCGAAAAACACTCCATTACAAAATTAAACTGCATAAAATTTCCTACAAAAGTAGTCTTACATGTTTTTTGTAGCATCAATAGTTTAGAAGATACAGGGGGATTTAAAAGTGAATATTTCTAAAATTCCTTATTTTAATGGTAAAATCAATTGAAGGTGCTGAATCAACAACCCTTAGAATAATCTCATGCCTATATAATAATTATACAAATATAGTATTGTATGTGTCGGAGTGGGGGGGGAGCTGACAAACCTATTTGATGTACAGTCGTGCTCCCTTCTTCCCTTCATAACTTTCCTTCTACTTGTAGTCCAGTCAACGAATTGTAAATTTAAAAAAAGTTGTAGTTTTGAAATTTGGCACAGTTGTTGGGGGGGTACCTTAAGCGTCATATTGAAAGTCGCCGCAGGTGTCGGGTACAGATGGGTTCAAAGGGTTTTTTTTAAATATTTCGAAGACGATGGGCTATACAGAAATAAACTTAGCTATAAAATTAAACTAAATTAAATTTTCTACAATAATAGTTCTAAATATTTTTCGTTGAATGAATTGTTTAGAATATATAGCGATATGAAAAACTGAATAATTACAATAAGGGATTGAGAATTTAATTATTTTAAGAAAGAAAGTTTTTATTTCAAAACGGCGGCTATCTATTACAAGATAGATATAATATACTATATCTATAACATAATATTATATATATATATATATGTGATATTTTAATTTTTTAACTTTCCTAAACAATCTTAACGACACCTCATTTTAAATACTTCTACTTTCATCATAATTAACGCACTACAACTTTCTTTTCAAATCACGAGGTTCTAAAGGGGAAATTCCCTTTCCTGGGTACTTAAGCGTTCTGCGCATTCATTTCTCCCCTTTTTCACGCCAGCATGTAAGCTTTCAACAACAACGCGCCGCTCGGGCGTAAACTTCTGAATACTAGTCATGGAGCTACGTAAAAATTAAATACTTTATCTATGAAGAAATAACGCCTGATGCCTAAATAAAAGAAGATTTAAGCAAATATCGTCTCTTCCTTGATGACAATGGACTGCCTTTCACCTTTTTAAAGCCTGATCTTATATATATATATACATGACTACATAAAAATTTGCATAACCTATTTTTAAACTTGTTCGTAATCAAATTTCATCATAATTTTCTACTATTTGATCAAGTTCGAACTCCTCCTCTTCTTTTCGAGGGGCACCATTAGTACAGGTACATGGCGATTGCTACAAACAGAAACACATTGCTAAATGAGTGTTACTCCGCCGGTCCTTTGGTTGGAAGAATTGAGGAGAGATCAGCTTTGTTCTTAGTTGTTGATTTGAGAAATGCTTCACATTTATGGTTATTCAAATTATGTTCACGAGCAGGGGCTTTGTATGTGGCTAGGAACATCTTCTCATCGGCTTGTGAGATAGCATCTGCTGTTGATGAAGAGTAATAAAAGATGTCAGGAATGTTTTTCATCTGGTTCAGTTGATTTTTGAACAATGTAACTATAGTGCTTTGCTTTTTCTATAAATAGCTGGTGTTACGTCGCAGCCACTGAATGCATGGAGAAGGAGGATGGTATGTGCAAAAGAAAGTTCTTTCTGCAGTTTCGACTTTTCCCTTGCCAGGCTTCATAAAATAAATGTTACTTTCTGGTGGTGTCAAATCAATCAGTAACACGACTAGGTCTACGTCTTGCCTTGTTATAGCAACAATGGAATGAGAAATTACTTTCTCTAACCCACATCTCACAATATAAGTATCAGCATCTCCTGTAGCGACTCTCATTTCAATTCCTTTAGCAGCCATTTTCTGTGTTAGTAATCGAATAAGCCTAGTCTTTTTCCTTTCATTGGCAAGAAAATGTTCCTGTTTAACTGTGAAATACTGGTTGCGAGATAACTCAGCAAAGATATGTAGATTTAGATTATACTATCTAAATACACTCATTTGGAGCGTTAACAGAACCAAAAGACTGAGTAGAAGGGATCTTGCGGAGGTTTAACGGACGTAATAGGAGGCAGGGAGCAAGACTGTTTATTAAATAGGTTTGTATTTTCTCATTTAAAGTGCATTTTGAATGAAAGCTTATTCCAGGTAAATTAAATTGCTGCGTCATAACGGACGTGTATCTCATAAGTAGAGACGACTTGTCAGCCCAGAAACGAGCAGTGCGGCAGAAACTATTTTTCAAGAGAATACATTTAAAATGCTATTTTTTAAAAGACCTTTGCTTTTAAATAGCCCAAAATGTTTAATTGTAATTATTTGAATTTTATTTTAGAAAATTATCGACTTAGCATCTTCCGATTAGTGACTTTTAACAAAAGAAAACGCGTATGTATTAAAACAGACGAATATAACAGTAGGGTACAAATAACAGCGATCTAGAAAAAGCGGAGAAAAACAAATCAAGAGAGCGGAGGCCATTTGGGGGTGGGAGGGAGAAAAAAAAAAGTAACATCACATAGTTCGCCGTGCGCCAACTCAGCAACCTTCAATAGCAGGAAACCTACGTTTTCGTCTTCATTAGCATCGCTTACCTATTGCGTTGTGAGCGAATCTTACTGTTTTCGAGGGCTGTTCGATGAGCAGCCCCGACTTGTGTATCTCCTACTTATTGATTCATTTTCTGTCTTCTTTTCTTCGTTTTCATTATTTGTTTTTCCAGTTTCTTTTTCACGAACTCTCAATGTGGAAAAATAATCAAATAAGATTAAAAACGAAAAAACAAACTTTTAAAATAATTTCAGGGGGTGCTGCAGCTCTGCAGCCCTAATGAACGACTGCCACTGCACGTAAGCGTGAATAGATTTTATTAGTTGAACAGTAAAAAATAAGCAAGTAATATTAATGAAATGCTTGCTTTAATAAAAAAAAAGGATCGTATTTGCTATAGAAGTGATCATTTATACACCTTTTATTTTTATAAAAAGCTTTTGTTTAAAAAAGGGTCGTATTTGCTATAGAAGCGA
>BGPR01002004.1:42495-69569 GCA_013235015.1 Araneus ventricosus
TTTATTTTGATAAAAAGCTTTTGTTTAAAAAAGGGTCGTATTTGCTATAGAAGCGATCATTTATACATCTTTTACTTTGATAAAAGCTTTTATAACTAAAACTGCGGTTCTAAGCTCGGTTTTGGCTTCGTACAACTAAAAAACTACGGATGTGATTTATTATCTCGTCACGAATATAGTTAACTAGTATCCGAAAGTAAAACATATTCACTTTATTAAATTATTTTAAAACATTTAACAGTTATCAGTTAATGCAATAAAACTTCACTAAATCCTAATTAGGAGTAAGCCTCAATTAGAGATGTCTGATAGTTTCAAAGTTTTTCGATCCTACAACGACCGCCTCTTCAGTAAACAAAAGAAACTGCAACTCGTTATTTACGCTTTTTATCGTTAATGAAGCCCCATGGACTAAATTCAGTGATCGTCTCATCCGTTAAAAAAAAGATTCTCTGTAAGTCAAAGACGAGCTCATTAACTTCGCAAATCGAACAGTTTTTCTTTCGCTGATACTATCGTCTATCAACATTCAAAGCAGAGAGAGGTAAAAGCTAAATGTTTTAAATTTGTAAGTTTTATTCCTCTTAACAACCATTAAGAGCCATTAAATGATTTCACCGGCGGAAAATAAAGAGTCCGACTGCGAAGGTTTCAAAATATTTACCGAGACACAAAAAAAGCAAGAAAAGGCGTTCTTTTCAGGAGGAAAAATCCTCTTTTCTTCTGTGTTGATGTTCAGCTGTTACCAAGACGGAAAGAAACACTGCGGAGTCGAGGCGAATTGAAAGGTCAGAATGAGTCACTGCAGAGCGGAAGCTGTTAAACTAGCGGCTTTTGCTATCTTGGGTAACTATCGTATTGGGATTTAAAGCGGGTTTTTACATGAGTTGTTCAAAGGATTGTGGTCGGTTTGTTACAAAGAGGGAACGTTCGGTTTTAAAATGTGTAAATAACTCTTTTTTTAACATAACGCATAAATTTGATACAGTAAAACCTGGTTGATCGAAACCCGGGTTATCCGAAATGCCTCTGAAATCGCAAATCCAAAAAACATACACGGAAATAACCGCGAAGGCGAGACTCTTTTGCAACAATACCCCCTCATTTTTCTTTTGAGCCTCCCCAAGAAGGTCAATGATTAGTTTTAGAATGCTAAAATTAAAATTAGTGGGTATTAACGATATTAATTACGATACTATTTACCTGTGCATGTCAGACGCATTGCGCTCGACGGAAGGTTAACTTTAATAAAAAATGTAAGTGAAGCCTACAAAAACCGTTGAATTCATTTTACACTCGAAATACTTCAGAATTACATGCCATAATTAGATACAAAATAATAATGAATGTTCATGGCTTAACCAAAAAAATCGATGTCCGAAACGTCCCCCTTCTTTATGTTAACCGGGGTTGTACTGTATTTATTAAATTTATATTCTTTTGATATTTATGTAAACGGCAGTGTTCGAAGCGCCGGTATGCTATAGAATACCTAGGAATATTTAGGCAAAGTATGAAATGTGAGTATTATTTGAATATGTTATATACTTTTCCTTACCTATGCATTCGATAGAATGACAAATGCTATTTAGGAAAGGTATGAAAATAAGGTCATGATAAGGATTTTATTTAAAAGACGTGCATTCTTCAGAAATACAAATGTTATTTAGAAAAAATTATAAAAGAGTGCCATTAAGAATCTTTTATTCAAAATTCGTAAAGGAAAATGAAAGTCATACAAAGCAAAGTTTATGCCTTTCTTATAAAATAAAATAAAATATGAACCTATATGTTGCATCAGGAAAAGAAGGTCAACTCAGGTGTCGTCCTCGTCATCTGACATCAGTTCAAAATTACGAGGTTCGTCCCAAAATAGCCCTCGCGTTGTTTCAAAGCAATACTTTAATATAACTAAAATTAAACTACGAAATACAGATGTGCATTTGATCTAGAGGTGGATTTAATATCCTGAAGTTCCAGAGCGAAGTACTGTTCAGGCGTCATTTTCGTCGCCCGGCTGCTTCGAAATTCAGATCCGATCCTACTGATACAATAAGAGACTTCAAAACAAGACGCTTACTAACAGACGACACAAAATATAGGGCGATTTCTGTTTTAAAATCAGAATATTGAAGTAAGTTCTTACTTGTCAAAACAAAATAATAGGCAATTACCATCTTCTGAGATTATTTAAAACAATAAAACTGCATAATAAATAACTCCCTTTAATTTTAACTTTTTATTTAATTATTTTATATTTATAAATACAAAAACAACTCTATCAAGCATTCTCTATCTTAGGAAATTTTCAAAAACTGTATCTCGGCATGAATGTAAAAACAATTCAATAAAACAGGCTATCACTTTTTGGTCGTTTACAAATGTATCGGTGAATGTAAAAATAATTCAATCAAACTGATTCTAACTTTTAGGTCGCTTTTAAAAATTCTATCTCGCAGTTCTAGACCAAATTCCACTATAGCAGCGTGTTTACGGACCTGATAAATGTTAAATCTATCGAAATTCTAGACGTTCTTCCGCTAGTGTGGTGCGGAAGTTTGGAAAGGGGAAGGGGGTATGCCAGATCAGGTGTTCTCCTCGTCATCTGGCCATGGCTCAAAATCAAGAGGTCCGTCCCAAAATATCCCTCGTGTCGCTGCAAAACGGAACGTTAATATAATGGAACTTAACTCAAAAGCCTTTATTATAGACTTAAAATTATTATCTATTAAAAATTTCTTAAAATTTATCACATGTAATTATTAAAGAGGAACAAACTTCTCGTAAAGAAATTTTTTAAACTCTCATTTTCCACTTTTTTCCCCTTCAGAAACTTAGAAAGATAACACGTCTGTATTAGTTAAGACATAAAAGATAGCATCTTTTTTTTAAGTGTCAAGAACACACTAAAAAAACAAAGCATTCATTAATTTACCCTGATAACAAATTTTTTAGGGTCCTTAAGCCTCTCAAGACAGCCTGAGCAAGTTATCAGGATAAACTAAAAAGGAGTGACGTTTCGAAGAACGTTCTTTTTAAAAATATTTTCCATGTTATCATGCTCACGACGACACCTAGCAAGAAAAACTAAAACCTGAATTTCCGCAAGCATGACAAATAAATTCCGCATATAGAGTGCTTCGAGCAACTATGATTCTTCTTTTCCTCCCTGATTCGATAATCACACATCGTTTCATTTCCAGTTTCAACTGGCGTTGCCCTTCTGACGAGATAAGATTTCGATTCATCAGTATCGTTTCGATTTCATTTGCTATCTCATTTAAACTTTCGGGGATTGGTTTGTTTGCTTCGGTTCCATTTCTTCTGATTTATTACTGCATCTTAGTAAATTGCTTTCATTTGTATCTTCTTACTAATCAGTTGTAGAATTTATTACTTTGTCCCTGCTCGTGTAATGAATGCCTTTATTCATGCACGATTTTGGTAGAAAACTTGGAACAGAATCCCTTTTATCTTTTTTCGTCGTTCCAATTTCTCTGGAAAGCACTAAATTGAGTTATAAAACTGAAAAAGAAACATATCAAGATTCCAGAATTGCAGAAATTCAGACCTTTCATAGAATACATCAGCAAAATGTAAAATATTCTTTTCATATTTATATTTTACATATTTTTTCCAAGGCTTCGGTAGGGTTTGCGTTGTGTGCTTGTAAGACAAACGACCGAAATATGAAATATATTTGATATATGTTTGGCAATATCTTACATTTTAAAATATGTCTTTTCATTAAAAACATTTTTCATGCTTTCACGAAAAAGGATTTGTCATTTTATAATGTCACCTGATTATTCTATGCAGTGCCTTCGGAAAGTACATAAAATATTAAAATAAAACAGATATTTCATATTTCACCTAAATATTCTATAAACTGCATGAATTTAATAAATAGCCGGGATCGTTTTATAACCATAATGTACGTATGTAATAGAGCTATCGTATTTCAGAACTATGAGTGCAGGAAAGAAGAAGCAGCATCTTGTGGGCGAAGTATTTTTAGCAGCTTTTTTACTTTCTGGTATACAAAGCACAGTAGTGGTAGTGGTCTGGTGTTCTGGAGGGGTGGGGTGCCACAAGGTCCATTATAGGACACGCTGCGCCAAAAACAAGGTTAATTAAAAATCAGACAATTTTAGAAAGTTGGACAGAGTAAAAGAACTACGTCAGTGGTATAAAAAATAAAAAGTTTCAATTAGAACAAACGGTGAAATATAAAATACTTAGATTTCAAATGCAATAGAAGAAGCCAATGGCTTTGAGGAACTCAAAATGTTTAGGGTGGTGTTTCTCACCCACTAAGTCCTTCAGGTTTAAAACGGTTGTAAGAAAGAAAGTTTTACGATGACGATTGAAATCAGGGCATTGAGTTAAAATACGGACGATAGAGTCGACCTCACCACAATTACAGCAGGTGGGAACTTATTCTCTAAATAGCATATATCTGTGTGTGTAGCATGTATGACCGATGTGGAGACGAGTCAGCTTGACATCCGAACAACGTCTTTAAAACAGGCACGAAGCACGAAAGAGAAATCTTGCAATCGTAAAAAAAATTCGTTCCCGAAATTTTGACAAATTTCCAAGTTTCTCTCAATCTGAAAAGCCCTTTTTGGAATTTTGTTTCTATCTTTTCTTGACTATCTCTTTTTTTTCTGTCTGCCTGTGTTTATTTGAATACGGTATCTCAAAAAAACAGGAGTCTGGTTGAACAGGGGCAATTCTTGTAAAGGCATTACGAGAACGCAGCACTATCCATCAACTTTTTTTCAATTATAAACTAAATCATTAATTCATTTAATTTTATTTGAATAATATTTAAACCCATCGACGCTCCAATGCTATTTACCTTTCTGCGTTTCCAATCTTCAGGATAATTGGAGAGAAAAACTACAGCATAAAACTAGGTTCCTTAACATCCCCTATCCGAATTATATCTCTATCATAAAAGAAGAAGAAAAAATCTTCTTAAAGAGTACTGCACTTTCAACCAATGCCAATCCTTAATTCTGCTAATTTCCTTCCGCTGTTCAGGCGTAGAAACCAGGGATGTTGCGTACGGAGTTTCAAATGTTTTTCCTCTGCGAAAATTTTTTTGTCAATTTGATTCCTTCAAAATTTGAAAATAAAAAATAAAATGAAGCAAAATTAATTATAAATTTAAAAAATAACTTAAAGTACTTTTTATTGTTGTTAAAATTCAAAGAAATGTTTCTAATCCAAATGCTTTTTTCGCGAATTTTTACATACAAATGTCGAAAAATGTAAAAAAAAGGTTAATTTTCTGCGACCCCAATATTATCTGCCAAAACCAGAAATATCGAAAATTATGTTTCAAATTTGCATTTTGTTCTCATGCGCTTGTGTTTTGCATTTCCTATTCCATATTAAAACAGAAGAAAATCGCTTAAAATTTTTATCTTGATAAATATGAATGAATATTGTTTGTAGCGATAATATGAAAAAAAATAAGGTATCGGGCAATCGTTTAATGTGTTTTATAAGTTATTACGATTATTTTTGAAGGATGAGACTTAGGAAATCAGCAACGAAATAACTCTCCATTTTGTGACTTTTTTCTCTCTTGACTCTTTCTCTCTGTGAAGAGTGACACAATTTGATTTATTCAAGATTTTATTCCAAATTATACAGAAAACTTAAAAATTATTTGTTTATGTTAGTTTTGTTGTTTTTTAATTACATAATGAAATATATACAAATTTAAATTCACTCTTTAATTTCGTATTTTCGAATGTGATATACCTATTTTCACTGTTATGAATAAAGTTGATTCATTACATGATTTTATAAGTTGTTTCAAACACGTGACATGTGATTTGCATGAAGAAATTTTTTATAAAAATTTTTAAAAACAACTGATGCTTATATTTTTATGTTAAATATTGTCTATTTAATTAGTTGCATACAAAATTTATCATTTCGATTATGTAACTGAATATTGCTAGAATGTTGTTGTTGTAAGATGCAAGAATATTTGTGCTAAATACAATAAAAATGCCTGCGGAAAAGTACATAAAAAAGAGTTTATACTATGTAAACATGTTTTCAATGAAGGTTTTTCATAATAAACGATTTATTTATACCAGATTAAATTTTTTTCATAAAACTTCATCTATATGTGAAGTAACTTTTTTTAAACGATTAATTTCAGTAAAAAAAGTAAATAATCAACAGCAGTACATTTAGTGTTAACTGCTGATGGTTTTCTTTTGATTTTTTTTATTGTCTATAGTATCATTTCAAAGAAAATTATCTTCTTCAGTATCATAGAACCAGTGACGAAACAAGAGGGGGGCAACCGGGGCAGTTGCCCCGGGCGCCATCCGGGAGGGGGCGCCACCCCAGGGGAGGTGAAAAATTTAAAAGAAAATTTAAAAAAAATAGCATAAAAATATTTAAAAAATTATGTTTTACTTCTTATTTTCTGTTTAAATTCTAGCCCGGAATCAAAACCAGTTGTAATGTTATTAAATAATTAAGTAAAATTAAGATGTGTCTGTTAATAAAACCCATTCAACGCCGGCTCAACGAGACGCAGAGCGTTGAGGGGTGTGACTCATGGATTCGCGTAGGAATGTTGGAACGCATCACACTACAGCTTCCTTCCGCGTATGCGCCTGTCCCGACTCCGGAAATGGGCTCATATTACACCCCCATCACCCCTTTACTGAGTAAAATCGTCCAAAAGAGGCAGTCTTCAGATATTGAAACGGACGGTAGAAGACAATTCCGTAACGTAACCTCACTCTGCTACTCAACGAAAGATGTCCAGAAAATTGCCGGGCGCGGAAAATCGTAAAAAAGCTAAAGAGAGAGAAAAACAAAGTTATCTGTCCTCCTCATTTTGTCATCGTGGCTAAAAGAAAATACCAATGAAGGTATAGAACTTGTATCTCATTATCACCCTCCACCTAGGGAACATATCCTTAGCCATAGAAAGGGTCAAGTTACATATTTTTTTTATCTAAAACTCAAAATGAATTTCTCGAGATAATTTCTAACAAAATAAGAGAAGAAATCATGGAAGAGGTAAAGGAAGCCAAGTAGTATGCTGATATGTTTGATTGTACACCTGACGTCAGCCACCTTGAACAAATGTCTCAGGTTTTGAGGTACGTGAGAGATTGGAAATGTTCTAGAATTTACTGAAAGGTTCATGACAACTGTCGTACTTTCGGAGGAGATTTTGAAGAAAATTGAACAAGAAGGATTAGACTTTAAGAACTGCCGAGGGCAATCATACGATAACGGCGCAAATATGGCTGGTAAATATCAGGGAGTACAAGCAAGTATTTCAGAAAGTAACCCTTTGGCCAAACTTGTACCGTGTGCTGCTCATCACTGAATTTGGTCGGTGTAAATGCTGCTACAGCAGTACATGAAATGGCATATTTTAGCGCTTCTACTAATAGATGGGAGGTTTTATTAAAGTATTCACCACTGGCACTAAAAAAAGAAAGTGACACTCGGTGGTCATCTAGTAGAGAACCTATAACTGTCGTTCAAAAACACTTGGTCAAGATTGTAGAGGCTGTGAATCTCCTGGCATTAGATGCAGTATCGAGCCCTAAAACGAAGTCTGGGTCTGTTTCACTTTTGAAAGGTATTCAGACCTTTGAATTTGTAGCTTTTACTTGTTTCTGGTAGAAAACATTAAAAAAATAGACATCGTCAGTAAAATGCTTCAAAAAGAGGATTCATTGATGTTTCCTGCAACCTCTTAAAAGGTCTGACTGCACAAATAAAAGATTGTACAGGTACAATTTTGAATGAAGTCCTTGAAGAAGCAAAACATTCTTGTCTTGCTCTTAATCCAGACCCGTCTTTTAAGGAGGTAAGGAAGAGGAAGAAGAAAAGATTTTTTGAAGAAAAATGTGACGATGAAAGCTCTGAAATTTCTCAACATTAAAAAAATTAAAACTTGCCTTACTGCAAGTTAATAATAGAATAGAAGCTGAGTTAGAGAGACGATTACAATCAATGCAAAAGGTGAATGAAATTTTCGGATTCTTGTCTCCTAAACAACTGACGACTCTTGATAACAAAACTTTAAGAGAGGAGGCTGCTACTACTTTGGCAAATTTGTACCCACACGATCCGGAGAAGGATGAACTAGCTGTTGAAATAGAGAGTTTTAAGTATTCTGTGATAGGTAGCGACAATTTAGCTGGAAATGAATAAAAAAAGAGTAAGCTAAATGTGTGCTACTGCTCTTGACTTTTTAAATTATCTATATACAACTGGTCTTCATGAAAACTATTCAAATTTGACCACGGCCCTAAGAATCTACTTGACTCTACCAGTTTCTGTCGCATCGAATGAGAGAAGTTTTAGCAAACCTAAAATTATAAAAAAAACTAGTTAAGAAACTTAACCAAGCAAGACCGCCTATCTAATCCTGCAGTGATTTATATTGAACATGAGAAGGCATCAAAGATTTCTTACGATGATGCGATAAAAACTTTTGCAGCAAAGAAAAGGAAAATTAAACTAAAATAATTTGAGTGTTTAATGGTTAACAGAGTAAACTAATATCCATCTGAAAAATTGTTTGAAACATTAATTTTTCAAGTGGAACACTTAGTTAGGATATTATCAGTGTCATATTATTGCACATGTTTTTTTTCTAATGTACACTATGTAAAACTTGAACTTAGCGTATTTGTATTAGGTCAAACAAAATTATTTTCTGCGCATGCTTTTTTTTCTTTATTAAAAACTTACAAACATATAAATTGAGTGTTTTCCTTTTCTTATTTTTATTCACCAGTCCTTTTTCAGTATAGAATGGTAGGTTTTAATTAAGATTTTAAACAAACTAATCTATGTGTTATTTGTTGGTGTTCGGGGTAGGTGTAGGGGGGGGGGGGCGCTAAACGCAGATTTTGCCCCTGGCGCCAAAATGTCTTGTTTCGTTACTGCATAGAACGCAATGTTCCACAATATACACCGACTAATAAAATCTGCCAAGAACCCAATGCAACACTGAGTGTTATGAGTTAGAAAAGCATTGGCATGAAAAGCACGAATGGTTCTGTATTGTGCCGTAAAATGGGGTAACTTTGGATCAATGTAAAATTTTTGTGAAAAGTGAATTAGAGATCAACTGACTAGGGGCCCAAGATTGAGATTTTTTTCCTAGATTCTTGGCAACACTGGCGAATGTATTTCATTTCTGAAACGTATATAACAACCATTCAGGAGTTAACAGTAGGAAGAGACAATAAGCCAATTTTTCAGTGCTGAAAAATCTGTCCCTGGTGAAGGCAAGTGCATTTCGATGTGAAAGACAATAAACCTAGCTTTTATTCTGTTGCTTTGGCTGCCTATTGTATTTTTTAGTTAAGTTGTAATTACTTTTTTTTCTGACCTAGGGTAAATTTACACTCTATGTAAGTGGTATACTCAATGTTTTTTTAATCAATAAAGATTCTACTACGCAGACCCACCCAAACTGCAAACCGGAGACCTTTATTTCTGGAGTCCGGGGTGTGTCGTAGAGTAAAGTAAAGTAACTTTGCACCGAAAAAGAGGGATTCTTTGCACAAATTCAAATTTGCATACAAATTTTGATGGTTGGATTGAAGTTTTGTACAAAGCAATCCCAGTTGGTTTTTAAATTTATTTTTGTATTAAATAATAATAAGAATAATGTTTGCCTTTGTTTCAGATGTGTCCAGGATGTATAAAAGGAAGTTAAGGACTTGTAAATATATGGATTCCTCCCCAGAGCCCTTAGAAACTTGCGGACAGTTTGTTAGAAAAGAAAACTGATTCACATAAGGAAACAAGGAAATCCAGTGGCTTTCTCCAATGAGAAGAAAAAGACCGTTGCAACATGTAGTCTAGTTCAGTGACTTCGGTTTTCCTGTCACTAGTCTAGATCTTAAACTGATAATAAAAGTTTCTCTTATTACGAAAGCGTGGCAATAGATAGATATATTAATAATACACAACGAAATAGTTGGATAATCAGATTTCTAAAGCCATATCCTGATTTCACAGGATACAATGGCATAAAATTGTTAATTATAATCAGATATTTATAAAATTTCTTTTCCCTATATATTTCCACCCAGATTTTCAATAAATACATATATCTAACATTGTACACAGTGAGCTTGTTTTTGAATTAAACAGAAAAGATACTGAGTGCAAAGACCTATGAGGTAACTTTTCACCAAAATTTCAAAAAATTATAATTTATTATTAAATTTCTGTATGATCCAAATTTTGCTGCAAAAGGTTTCTCTAGTAATCAATTGATGAGGAAAAAATAGAAAAGCCTTAAAGCCTTTCTTTTAGAGAAATACCTGGAACTTATCTCGAAATTCTCTCGGAAGTCATGAAAATCGGTGCAAATTAAGCCCGTTTTATGGAACACTATGGCGAGCAAGCGTTTAAAATTTAATGATCCTGATGTTTTGTCATAACATGAACTTTTTTTGTGACAAAAATCTTCCTCATTCTTCACACGGTGAGAAACAAAAATTACAAAAGAACTCTTAAGCATCATTCAGTACTGATATTTCCTTCACATTTTACAGTGAAGTAGCTCTTTGATCAGATTTTCAGAAAAAGTATGATTATCATTATTTGATTCTTTAGGTTCGTAATTCCGTTTATGACTTTCTAAAGTCTACACAGGTGATTGGTGTTTAGCGTTAGGAACATACTAGTAAATCCATAGAGAATTTCCGAGGTAAATGTATCTAAAAGGCTAATCACTTTAAATCATAATGGCTTATCACTTTAGCACGATTAGGGCTTTTCACATCTCCAGTGGCGAATCCAGGATTCGGGTTTGGGGGTGCTGAGGTCATTAAAATTTTGTATCGTAGTGACGAATATCAAACCTCATGGCTTATGTAAACCAAAACACTTTAACTTTACAGACTTTCCTCATCTGACAATAAGAATGATTTTTATAGTGTTCTTTATGACACAATACTTTCGATAATTTAATAAAAATACAATGAAATAACTAGCCAAAAAATGTTTCCGACCGCGTGAACGCTACAAGTACAAGTGGAATGACTAGAAAAGTAGGGAGATTTTCGAGCCTGTCAAGCCAGAAAGCAATGTTGTCACGATTTTATTATTTTTATTTTTAAAAATGAAAATTAAGAAAAAACAGTTGTAGTGATTTTAAATAAAATCAAGAATTTTGGTTTAGCTCGGGGGGGGGGGGTAGCCCGGTAGCCCCCCCCTGGATTCGCCACTGAATATCTCAATGGTGACAAATCTTTTTTGAGGTGTTATCAGACGTTGGATTGGAAGAGGAGATCCCATTGGTTGGCCTCACAGATGTCTGAATATAATGCTGTTAACGCTTGGGGCGTCATTAAAATAATCTTGTAGCAGCAAAATGTTCGCAGTTTGGATTATTTGAAACAGCTTAAGCAGTTGTCATTAAGCGACAAGAAATTCATTACAGTTTGTATTCCGGCAGAACTCAACTCGTACTGAACTTCGCTAATCTGCAAGGAAACTATCGAGAAGTTGCTATCTTTAATGCAACTAAAATTTATAACTAATCATGTGTTGTTTCCTCAGTATGAGATATATAAGACACTGTATTTTATCAATAATAATGAGGCTGAACGTAATATATATTACAACTTTACTTGGCCAGTATACACCAGCAACCATTAATTCCAATGCATTTCTTGGCATCTCTTAAACACGGAGCTACGGAGGAACGTGCTAGTTTAACAGAGAATCCAAATAAAACTTTTACTTATCTTGTAAACCAGTCGACTGTGAAGCTTTATTATAGCTTCAATTCGGGAAGTTTGTTTTTTGATATTTATGATCTCTGATAATCCAAAGTTGTAATCATTTTTCATAACGTTCCATTTGTAAGGAAATTTTTAAAGAAAGAAAGAAAGAAAAAGAAACATTGGCTTCCTAAACTTTATATGAAAATAGATGAAATTACTGATGATAATGTTCATACAACGTTGTTATAATATTTTTGTTATGATCATTTATGTTGACCAGAGGAAGAAAATTTCGAAAAGAATATGGATGCCTTTCTAGAAGGGTGCCATTTTTTTTTCTCTTGACCGAATCAGATCGGCAATAATTTTAGCCCGTCTTTTGATGGCAATTTTCATCTCTTTTTTGATTGCGGATTGAAAAGAACTATGGAATGAATAGGGGATAATAGCCTTTGTTGCTGAAAACCCCAATCAAATAAAAAAAATTCCTTTTCACTTTCATCTCTCACCTTGATATATGAGATGGAAAAATCATATCAAAATGACAAAAATGTTTTTATAAGAAAGAGAATTAGATTGCTAAGTCTTTTAAACGATATGATGAAAACCGTTTTACCAATGTACATTTTCCTGCTTTCGAAACTTTTTAGTGGTTATAATGTTCTGAAATGCGTGCTTCATCATATTTATGCATAATTTAGTTATAAATTTCTTAAAATAACTCTATGTAAAAATAAAAGTAATTGTGTTATAGGAAGATTAATGGTATTAGTATAAGCAGGTCGTAGCTTTCCCGAAAACCCTCCATTAAAGGTTCCATTAGTTTCCACTTACTCCAAAGTTTGCAGAGATTTTCAGAAAAGAAATTTGCATCACAGTTCAGATACCAAGTATTATGTAAAATTAATCAAATACTTAATAATCTTTTGTTTCGTTTGGCATGTTAGTGCGTTACACAAGGTTATTGTACTCATTATTACTTTTTCTAAGAACTTAGATTACGTTTTACATCGCCTTATTTCTATAAAACGATTTGTAATTTATTTTTCAACAAGAGTGTTATGACAAAAGTTAAAGACTTAATTATTTACCAATTTCTTACACTTCGTTAATTTATTGAATGTTGTTTAGTGATTTTTTGTTTTAATAATTTATTTTAAGTTTCTGTCATAAATCAAATAAGCCACTATCATATCATATAATTCAACTTTATTTCACTTAAGAAAGCTGTAAAAAAAATAAAATATTCCGAGTTTATTTATTAGAATGTAATAAAATAGGAGAATTTAGAATTGTAAAACAATTTTTACGAGATTAGGAAAAAAGTATTAGAGAGAATCATGTTTTTCTTTAAAAGATATAGCTCGAATTCGGTGAGTAAAATATTTTTCAGTTATACTAATTGATAACCTGGCGTTGCTTAGGTTCCATATTTTTTCATATGCCCACCTACGTTTTTTTTCATTAAATATTGTCACTAACTTTCTCCAACAAACATAAATATTCTTTCAAATCTAAAAGATAAAGACAAACATAATTTCCTTGACATTCGTATATATCCAAAATGAATCAGAGAATAAACAAAGAGACGAAATTTTCAGCTTCAGGTGTAAACTTTGAAGCCACATTACGCAGGAACTTGAGCGCGGCACTTGAAGATGAAAGGCGTGTTCTGTTAACTAAAGATATCAACCTTTATGCTCGACTATCAATGAATCACGATGCGAGAGTATATGACATCACCGATGCGAGAGTATATGACATCACCGATGCGAAATATATACTGGGAAGGCAACACGCGGCCTTGGTACGAAGATGGGTAGAAAGAACGGATTCATCGAGCTAAAATCTTTTAACACTTCAGGAAAAAATTAATTAAAATTCAACGGAAAAAGGTATTTTAACCGTTCTTGTTTTAACTAAGGGAGAAATGTTCCAGTTATTACCTCAAAAAATTTGAAAAAGATAACGAAATTAGAACATCGTATTCAGGAAATTTAAATTCGAGATTGAAATTTTTTCGGAAAACTTACTATTTTTAAAAATTTGCTAAAAATCAGAAAAATTACCAAGAAGCTTCAAATTACCTTCATCAGAACGGGAAAATTTGCACTTTCCAATTATATAAAAAATATGGTTCTACCATGAGAATAAATGCAGAAAATTTGCGAAAATAGACACAAAAAAAACGCCTGCATTTACCACTTAAAATGAAATAAATAAAAATCTAATTCGAATTTTAAAATAAGTTTTACGGCGTTAGCTTCCTCTTGTGCTAATCTATCAATGAGCCAAATGTGGTCGCCGTAGGTCTAACGGTGTGGGCGTGCATAAAGAACAAAAAACGAACATACAAACATACTTTCCTCTTTTATATATTTAGATAGTTCTCAGATTAACGTTTCATTTTAAAGAGACATAAATATTATCGGAGACTTGCTTCGTATCTTGGAACAATTATCAGAATCTCTGGACCAATATTTCAGATGGAAAGAGTAGACGTAGCAAAAACGTTAGAAAAAGTTTTATTTTTTATGTTTACACTTTTCATTATGCAAACAAATTTATTCAGAATAGTTTTAAGTATTTGTTGCTCTCCATATGTTTTGAAAAATTTTATAACTGCCGTTTCTAACACAGTCCCCTTCATTCGCAGTTACAAATTTAAGGGATGCTTATGTTTTACCTATTATGTTCGAAATATCTATACATTTTCAAAAAGCATATTACGTCATTTTAAGAATTAAAGATTCTAAAAATTATTAAAGTCCTTTCCTTTTTTAAAAAAAATATATATAAAAGTAATTGTAAACGAAAAGTTTATAAAACTTTCATTGCTATTATTTTTACTAAAGTTTGGAATGTTAAAAAGCTTTTTTCTTTCGAAAAATATTGACTCGCAAATTTACTACAATTCAAAATTTCAATAATATTGTCCCTATTTATAAATGGTCTCATATGAATCAAGGATGCAAGGATAGTTGAGAAATAAATCTTGGATTTTGTGAGAATTGTAATTTAAATTAAAATTACTGTTTGTGTTTAGAACTTAAATGTTTCCCGGATCCTCTGAAAATTGGACTTGTTATCCTGTTTCACAAGACGATAAAGAGGAACAGAATATTAAATTATACAGACCAATATCTTTGCTCCCCACACTTGGCAAATTGCTAGAGAAACCTCTTCTTCAAAGATTTAACTTCCAATTAAAGAAAAAAAAACTATAACATCCACTGCAGTACGGATTTAGAGAAGGGAAGTCAGCTGACGACGCACTCCTGCATGTCACATCTCTCCTAGAACCAGCCCGAAGGCAGGAAAAAGTTAAAGCAGGCTATGTTGATGTCTTTAGACATCTCCGGTGCATTTGACAGTCTGCAATACTCTTGCATCAGAGATAGATTTGCTTCCCTCTCTCTCTTCTCCAACATTAGCGAAACGCTTCTTGACACATTAAGAAACAGAAAAGTGGCGATGCTAACCAGCGAAGGGCCGGTCATTTGGGAACAGACACAGTGATGTCCACAGGGTTCATGTAGCGGGCCAGCATTTTGGAACATCGTGGCAGATGAAATCCTATCGGCACAGTGGCCTCAATGAGCTCATCTCCAAGCATTTGCCGATGACTTTGCTTTCATCTTACAGACAACACCAAAGAAGGTCCCCGCAAGCAAATTCGCACTGGACAAGTTTAATGACTGGGCAGACAAAAATAAACTGCACGTCTCAGTAGAAAAATCAAGCTATGTCCTTTTCATCAAGCTTGTCAGAGGACCAAAGATTAAATGGGAAAACCAACCAATTAGCCTCAAAAATCATTTAAAATATCTAGGCGTTACAATAGATCATAAATTAAGCCGGTTACCACACGTAATAGAGCAGGGCAAAAGAGCCATGGATCAATACCAACATCTCTGCAGAATCGCAGGAAAAACATGGGGCATCAACAAGAACAACAGAAGGCTATTGTATCAGACAGTCAGAGAAAGAACTCTATGCCATGGAGCAGCTGCCTGGGGATACAATATGACATCCCGACTCCAAAAAAAGCTGGACTCTATTCAAAGTCTGTTTCTTCTTTATATTACTAGTGCATACAGGACAACCCCAACCGCTGCTCTCCAAGTGGTTACAGGTCATCAACCCCTCCACCTACAAATACAACAAGAAGCAACTTATGCCCGAGTTGCTCGAGCAAGGTCTTCATCCAACTTTTTCACCCTTATATTTAGCCCAACATATTATGAAAGCAAAAGCAGTGGAATTCATATTCACCCCCATAATTTTCTTCTCCACAATCAAATTTCATTTGCAGAAAATCAGAGACTCAGGAGCAAAGGCTATATATACTGGTGGATCTAAAACAGACGAAGGCACTGGTAGCGCATATTGCATTCTCGAAAACTATGGATTAATAGCCTCATGGCAAGGTAAACTTGATCACAGCAATTCGGTTTTCCAAACTGAAATCCTTGCAATTAAAATGGTGATTGAAGCAGCTTCTTCCCTTCATAGACCAATCAAAATTTGGACAGACAGTTTGTCAAGTTTGATGGTCATACTTAATCCTAAATCCCACCATAGTATGGTCGGAGAGATTGAAATCCTTTTGCTCTCCCATAAACACATTCACCTGAGATGGCTCAAAGCCCATGTCGGTTATTTAGGCAATGAATGCGCAGACCAAACAGCCAAAAGAAGCCATCAGAAAAGGCGACCCTTTCTTTCTACCTAAGCCACTTCCCTACCTGAAATCTGAGATTAGGTCAGCTGCTTTAAGGATCTGGCAAGACAACTGGGATAACGGAGAAACTGGCCGCAGTACACACGATATAGTGCCTGGGGTCTCAAACGAGGATAGAACAGAGAAGAGCTAATGTTCGTTACATTACACGGGCCCTTACCTTTATATCTCCATCGCTTCAATCTTCGAATACATGACAACTGCTCGTGCGGAGAAAAAGGAGATCCAATGCACTATGCCACAAAATGTCGGTTTACCCTCTCCTGGCATTTCCAAACTCCTTCAGTGTCACTTAAATTACAATGGTTGAAAAATATTCTCACGAATAACTTATCAAGAACCCGACTTCGACTCCTAATGCGCTTCATATGTGATGAGAAAAATCTAATTGTAGAGGATAATCATTGAGCACGCATCCACCCAGACTGACACACACTTCCGGCTACTTATGACTCTTCTTTTTTCCCTCTAAGTATTTTTTTCCATTTTGTTTTGTTTTCTATGTTGTTCTGTCCAGTGTATGTTTCTTTCTTCATTATCATTTGCTTTTGTACCTGTTATTTGTTTTGTCCTTTCTAAAAAAAAATCACCTTCATCATTCCAAACCGCAAAGGAACCAAACGGCTCTAAACACGTTGATACAGGTGATGTAATGTCTTATGAAATACAGTGTCAAAAGGAGCAAGTGTCGCAGTCTTATTCGTATGTATATATCCTCATACTCTTTTCTGTGTACAGCACTTTTGTAAATATCATCGTCAAATAAACATGTGTTTGTGACCTCTGGAATTTGTCCATTCCTTAACTAAGTAACATGAGAAACATGCCGTCTGCGTATCGGTCCCCAAACAGTTTGAATATTAGATGTAAAGAGTAATATAAAAAAATTACAGTGGAAGATAGGAATCCATTAATTCTATTCAAGAGTTTATCCATACATTGTGACTAAACAATGAAATGAAAATCGGCGGATTTTCATTTAAAAGTAAAAACAAGTTATAAAAAGTTTTTGAAAGCCAAATTTATGCCAAGATTTCTCTTCCGATATTTTCATCATACCATTTTTTATATCAAAATCAATTTTTATTTTCATTGGAGAGACGAATTTATGGAGACACACGAAAATTCTACTACGATACTATTTAGAAAAAAACCAAAACGTCAACGACATTTTGAAGACATTCCTGATATTAAAAACTTCACTCAATGTCATTATGTCTTGATGCGAAAGATATTATGCAATTTTGATGGAAGAATGACATATCTCGATTCTTTTTCGTGAAAAGAAAATCAATCGACACATTTTTGCCTTTATTTCCAGGTAAAAGTATTTTTCAAGCATCCGCGTTAAATTAAATTCTCCGTTGGAAACATTTAATCATTTCTATAACTTCTAGCTTGTCATCATTTCAAACTGATTATCTAACTAACTATTAGAAACTTTACCTGAGATAACGTTGAATAAAATATATTAAACTTGACACTTCCTTTATTACTTTAAGGAACAGGAAAAATCACCGCCGTAAACCTCATCCTGCTTAGCAATTCTTCAGGTTTAATGAGAAGATACCACGTTCACTTAGGGGTCAAGAAAGAGTAATGTCTCGTTAAATTCTTCGCATTCGATTTAATGAAGCATTCTTTCCGTTTTCGTTATCTTCCCCCTTATTAAAGGCAGCTTTTCACTAGCAGGTAATTATCGCGAATGAAAGTGGAAATATTTAAAAAAGATTAACGCTTTGTAGCTGAAGTCGTTGCAACGGAATGCCCTTTGGGAAAGCCTGTTATTGCGACGCGGAATGGCGACGTTTTATTTTTAATTCCTTCTTAAGAAAAGGATGTCGTGAGAAATAATGCTTTCACTTTAAAGGGAAGTTCACACGTTTTTATTCTATTATTATGATGGTGAGTTTAAATGTCTTCGTTAAAAGTTCCCAGCAGGAGGTTTGCTCATTTATTTATTTATTCAAGTGGAAATTACTCTTAAAAGTAAAGATTAGCTTTGAATGGTGCGTTGAAGCCTAATAGCTGTTGATTAGTATTTGTAGTTTAAACAGTATTTATAGATTTCTGCTATAAAGAAACTTTCCTTTGAAATTTCTATATGCTTCCTGTGTTTAATGGGAGAGAGATTTCTGAAAATGCCGCTGTGTATTACGTCATTTCACAGGTCAATAATAAAGAAAATTCATTAATAAGTTTTTGTTCAAAATTTTGAGTGCAGATGTATTTAAAAGTCGTTGGCAAGAGGAAAATGTATATATGAATTAATGAAATAATAATTCGTTCTTTTAATATCTTCTTTAGAGTGCTGTTTCGTCCTGAAAGAATGTATTGGTCAAATCTGTATAATTTAATTGTTAGCTTCTGAAAAATTCTGTGTTTTTCGGAATAAAAAGGGTTAGGTTCCAAAAACAACGTACTGTAATATTTTTATTGTATAGAAAAAGTTTCTTATTAAAGCGATTTTCATTTGAAATGTAACACGTTAATATGTATTAAATAATGTTTTCTTTGCCATTGGTACCAAGCATCTTTAGCCAATTTTTTTCTTTGTGACAAGTTATCACCATCCTTTGAACTTCCTTCAACAATATCTTGGTTTCGTTTAAATAATTTCTGCAAAAAATTATTTTTATAGTTAAAACATCTCTATCATTTTGATTACATGTTTCGACAGCTTTATGAAGTTTTGTCTTAAACTTTGAGCTGCTTTTGACGGAAGGATCTTTGCTCAGAAATAACTTTAATAGCTTATTAGGAAAGGTCATTAGATAGGATCAATACATAAATTATTTCTATTATTCCCAAGGGCGTCGGGAGATTGACATGAAAAATTAGCATAAATAAAATAGCAGAATATAGAAAAAATACTCGAATTATAATGCTAGAAAAATAAGACGGAAACTGAAAAGGAGAGTGATAATTCAAATCGGAACCTAGCTTCTCATTGAAAGCATTGTTGTACTGTTTTGATTTATGTTAATTATATTCCATAACTCCATTATTGCACATGTGACAAGTGTCCGGAACAGAAGGTAAAGCAAACGGGCATGTCGAACTGGAAAACGAAATGCCACCATTGCTCTTGCTCAGTCAGGATTATGAATTGAAGTAGATTATTTCAATTTCTTAAAAAGATTCGGTCAGAATAGCGTGCGCGAAACACTTTGAAACATTTAATAACTTGTTTGGCCGATTGGAATGGTGTATTATTATAAATATCTTATTCGATTTTTTTTTCTCGAAATCAAGCAGAGAATATAAGGAATTTCCCAAACGTCTTTAGCATATTCCATTTATTCTTCAATGATCTAGTAGAGCTGCAGAACATGTTGCATACATTTTCATATCTGTTTTTCGTTTTTACAAAATATTTTGGGACTTTGAGGATAATTTAAAGCTCCTTAATTCTGTATCATTTCAGCAAATGCACATTCCAAAGAAATATAAAGTAGATCCAAAGACACTTTATATATCTGCTTTCTTTTCCTGTGATCAAAGATTTTAAAAGCGCTTCAAACAATAACACATTATACTAGAGGAAAAAAGCCACAGTTACTTTAACTAAAAGTCAAACAATAACACATTATACTTGTAACGGTAATCGATAGAGGAATTTCAATTAATTTCCTAAAGAAGATCGAAAACCTAAAGACCTCATTTTCAGCATTTTGCATTAGAATAAGCACTAAACAGAAGTGTCAATACTTATAAATAACTGCTGTCGTATAGAAAAGTAAAATTTGCAGAATTCGATTTAGAATTGGTACACGAATGGAAAAAAGAAAGGTGGGTACTGAAGATGAAAAAATTTTTATCTACAAGTTCTATTCTATTTTTTAACTATAATTTCATCTTTGATCTCCAATGCTACTTACCTGGCTCCTCTTACCTATTATTTGATGTAATAGTAATAAAATAGCGGGTGTACTCTCCCTTCGACTTTCTTGTATAATCAGTGGCGGTATTTCGCACAGGCGCTAGAGGCGATCGCCTAGACTAGAGACTCTGAAGGGGCCTCAAAATCTATTCGGCATACATCGCAGTGTTAAGCCGACTGCGAATTTAAGACATTGGGTAACGTAAAGGCCTCAAAACAATTTTGTGTCGGGGGCCACATATTGTCAAAATCCGCCACTGTGTATAATTACACAATTACGGCACGTTTCGCGTTTAGAATCGTAGTGCAGTGAAGAGAATCGAGTATGCATTATATATATATATATATATATATATATATATATATATATATATATATATATATACAGAGAGAGAGAGAATTCTTCCGGTTGGGTACAAAGTATGATCAGATCTGCAGTTTTAGTGTTAGGACTACGTATAATTTTCATTGAATTTGTTTGCTGTGCTTTTGAGATATCGTGTTCAAATACACACAGACAGGCAGTCTACCCGTCCGTGGATTTAGACACATATATACAGGTGTCCCAAAAAAGTGGAACAAGCACTTATTTCCTTAAATATTGCACTTATACATATACTTCCAATTTAAAGTTTCATCAAATAAAGTAGGAACTTGTGTGAAAGCACTTTGAGCTCTGTCGAAGTTGAATATATTTAAAAAATTGAATTTTTATACGTCCCCCTTAGAGCAAAAGTGTCACAGAGTGAAATGTTCCTCTTACATTCATCTATGTATAAACCAAGTTTCACGATTCTATCTGCAAATCTTACAGAGATACGTTAATTTTTTAATTTCAAGGGGCTGCTCGCAAATTTATATGGAAACATTTACTGCAGAAATGCAAGTGTATTCAACATAGAAACACTGCGAAATGCATGAACATTGCCAATGACGCATACTGTTACTCAGTTTCATTGGCCGATAGTTGCACCTATCGACTTGGTAAAAAGTGTAAGAATAACTTCAGAAAAAAAATTTAAGGTATAACGGGAAAATAGTCTAATATTGAACAAGAATGTGGAATTATTTGCTCTTAGCGCTGTGCTTATTATTAATCTTTACCTAAAAGCAGTGGCGACTCGTCTTTTAGGTCTGCAGAGTTGCAGAATTTACTAAAATTATTTTAAAAATTAATATTTTTGATTTCATTCTTATTTGCTTACTTCTCCACTCTGAGAGTTCGATCATTAACGAAAAAAAGATTAACACGAGAAAAGAAGATAGAAAATGAATGAAAAAGTAAGACAGACACAGGATGGGCCTGCAAAACCAAATAGTTATGGAAAGCACTAAAATTCGCTCATTACGTACAATTAAGTGACATAATGGACGAAGGCGAATAGCTATTCTTTGTGTCTTTGAACTTGGCCAGAACTGGATTTTCGGATGCTGCTGTTTTGCGCTAAAAACTAAGTAATGTTCTTTTTTTCCTTCTATTTCACCCATAGTTCGCCTTCGCGCTCTTGATTTTTTTTATTGGCTGTTTTTAGGTTTAGGCTTAACTTTCAACTTGCCTGAACGGGAACTTGGCTGGTTCCTACATATTCGATTTCTATTACTAAAACGGAACTCACCGAAAAAAAGACTGTAATTATCTAAAATACAATTCAGATAATTACAACTGCAAGTTTGAATTATTTGAATGTAAAGCTATTTTTTAAAAAACGAATTTTCATTGAATTCCAGTAATATTTTTATAGCACTGCTTCTTCCTGTGAAGATAATCCTCACTGCTGATATGTCACCGTGATTATGTTTTGAACGTTTACACGATGAATTATTTTTATAAATACTTCAATTAATGTATTATTTGCCTAGTTTTTAGATTTAGCAAGAGTTAACAAATGCATTGTTATTTCCTGATTCCGACCTTTGAATAATTTGTTTAAATGTATATATTATCCCTAAAATGTACGCCCAAAAGCTGGATCAAACAGCAATGAGAGGTATGAAAAAGTGGTCTAAGTCAACAACTTTGTCTTCTTATATATCTGTAAGTTTTGCAGATAGAAACTTGCAAATTTGTATGTGAATAGATGAATGTAAAAGAAACATTTTACTAATTGACATTTTCTCTATAAAGGCCGTATAAAAATTTAATTTTTGTGACTTTCTATTATCAATTTCCTTGGAAATCAAAGTATTTTCAAACAATTTCTCACCTTATTTGATGAAACTTTGTAATTGGAAGTATATGTCTAAAATCAATATTTTAGAAAAAAAAAAACACTTGTTCCACTTTTTTGGGAAACCCTGTATAATTTTACTAGCTGATGCCCGTGACTTCGTTCTTTTATATGAAATATTATAATAAATAAAATTCTTTTGTCATCTGAAATGCTTAATTAAAATGAAAACACAAGTGAACCAAACGATTTTTTTTATTTTTTCCGTAAGTTATTAATAAATTTTTAAAGAATTACATGAAATTTAATTAACATTGTGGTGTTTCAATTTCATTTATTAATAAGGACCCGATGGAATTCCAGCACAAAATCTTTCTATCGTTTTTCTAATCGGTTAAAGAGTTCTCCCGCACGTGCTCCAAAAAATGCTACAGGCGATAACTATGAAAACATTGTTGGAAATGTTGTTTGAAAACATTTTCAAAAATTAGTTAAAACTAAACAAAATATCATATGGAAATGAAATTGGTGTCATTGAAAAGTTAATGTTTTGAACTTTAAGATTATGTTAAAATGGTTTTTGTACAAGAATATGCTCCGAAGTTATTTCGGATAAACGTTAAAATTTAAGGTACTTTTTAATTAATTTAACTTCTGCTTAAAATTTCGAAAAACCCTTTGTTAGTGAGCACCTACTACCCAAGAAGCAACCACTTGCCAAATTTCAAGTTTCCAGCCCAGTGGTTTGGGAGATTCACTGATGGGTTAGCTAGCGACTTTCTCTTTTATATATATAAATATATCTGAATATATATAACAAAATTAGACACAGATATATATAATTTTAAGTTAAAGTAATATACTAACATTTATGTACCTAGCTGGATGTCTTTTTGAATTACCGCCACATACCCACAACCATTGCAGTATCACAGTTGCTGAATGTGCGAATAGACAGAGAGTCAACCCTGCCATGATTTGGTCCAAAATTCAATATACACCCACTTTTCTAGTAATAAAACCATGTGCCAAATTTCGTCTATCCAGCTCGTTGTGGTTTTTAGTTATTATGTTCACACGCATATGGGCGAACCGTAATAGATTATCCTTAGACGGACTTTTATAGAAAACTTTCATTGAAAAACTTTATAGAAATCGACAATTTTAGTGTAAAGACCGTACACCAAATTTCATCCGTCTAGGTTTATGCGGTTTTGAGACACCACGTTCAATGTCCACAGACACACAGGAAGATATTATTCCAAAAATGTTGTTTCGAACACAAGAAGGCTTAAAACATGGAAAATCATCAAAATCTCGTTATTGAATTTTTTGACGATTTCAGTATTTTCCCTTTGCATGCTTCGTACATGAGAAAGTAAAAATGATTTAAATAGTCAGTTCATTACATAATGGGTAATCATACATGCACGAAGCATTCTGTATCCTATTTAAGTAGACAAAATACAGTTTTTCTTTGATATTCGTGTTCGACTCATTAGATTCGCACAGGCTGCAAACTTTTGAAGAAGTTGGTATTTCATAAGTGAATATGAGTATCATAGTTAGAAATTTATCCGACTCCATACAAAACAGCTAACACATATTTATTTACAACTTCTTTCAAAACACGAAATTTAGTATCTTGAACGATTCGAACAGCATTCATTTTTAAGCGTCAACATTCATCGTACGCGTTCTCTCGGCGACTGCTTCCGGAGAACACATTTTCAAAACATTGATTCCGTACCATCTAGCGGTCGGGTTTTACAAAATAGCTCAAATGTGAGAAATATATGAAAATTTTAATTACAAATAATTTTACAAATTAAAAAAAAAAGAAATTGACGATAAAAATAATAAGTTTTAACATGATAATTAAATCAAAACAATTTAAACAGGTAGGACACCTCACTTTCATTTCAAAATGATCTCCGTCTGTTATAATCATTATCAAAGCAGTAAGAAAAAAATCAGTCATTCAGCTCGTGTGCATACAGTAACTGACAGTACAAACTTCACTGCTGCATTTAATGTGTTCTAATAATTATTAATGCTGTAAGGATAAAGTTCAGGAAATCCACCACCTGTTTACTTAACTAATCATGCAATCTTCGAATTCAAAACTGATGTGTGTTTCCTGAAATGAGAATTAAGTTAATTGCACCTATTCGTGTTCCTATTCACCGAAGTTTAATGGGGCCAATTAGCGAGTTACTGCTTTGGATAACGTTACTTCTTACTTTATAATATGAAGTTACGTGGAAGATTTTAAGTATCGAATAAAACTACGTTATACCAGGTATTAATTTCCTGATTGCTACACACTTGCTTAAAAGTTTGATGATCAAACTGTTATTAAAGCTCCCAATTTGATGTGCATCGTTTTATAACAAGCTTTCACTTTTCATTTATAAATTACCTTCACCAAAGCTATGCTGTATAAAATGTAGAATTCATGCTTTTAAAAAAATCTTTTTAACTCTTTTAGAGAAATGGTATGAAACAAGCAGGAGCATTCTCTCCTCGTCTTTTTCGTATGCTTACACAATATGGTTCATATTGTGTTTGGCTTCGTAATAAACGTATAAAAACGTATAATAAACGTATAAATAAGGTAAAAAAACGAGTAGCGGAGGGTGGGTACCTTCATTCTAGAGAAATTAGTTCTCCTTTCTAGCGGACAGATTATTATTAATTGAGAATATATTCCCTGAGATGGCTCGGCCATGTCTGGAGAACCCCCAAAAATAACCCGACTAGATTGCACACTTTCAAGAACCCCGGGGGAGCCCATGCCCGGGGCAGACCTTCAACAAGATGGCTGGACGATACAGAAAATGACATTAAAATTTTAAAAATAAAAAACTGGCAAAGAGTTGATTTGGAGCATGTGAGTTGGAAGAAGCGTGCTGTCGAGGCAGCTAAGACCTGCAACAGGTTGTTACGCTCCTAAAGAAGAAGAAGAATATATTCCACTAGTCAAGAAGAAAGAATTATATTACACTAGTCAAGAAGAAAGAATGGTCATAGTGGCCTTGTTGTTGCAGTTGAATTCACTGCGTCTTTGAAGGTTTATTTATTTAAAGACATCAACTCTCTAATGTTCGTTTGTTTTTAAACTATCCTTACTTAATAATCAATGCAGTTATAAGGATTTAGTCCAATAATTTCGTGGTTCTATTCTTCTATTTCGAATTTAGTCCAAAATTAGATGCATTACGTTCTCTTTGTATACTTCCTATACCAGAGAGTGAAAATACCATTTGCTATCACCAGAGACTTAATTTCTCAATGCAAGTATGTGCAATAAGTAGTTAACAAGATCTCTTTTAAATATTATCTAAAAATAAATGTTGAGTTAAATTGGTGATGAAAAAAATTGAATTCAAATTAAACTGTGTAGGTTGAAAGTTTTGGTTGAATTTGGGGATCGAATAATTTTTTTCTTTGTTTTAATATTTTACTTTGTAGAAAATTTCGTTCACTTCTCATAAAATCACTTATTTTAGATGATAATGTGTTGAATAAAAGGAGAAGGAAAGCTGAAGTAGGTTGTAAAGCAGAATTTGTATATATTATTCTTAATATGGTCCCGAATCTGTAAACCGTTTTTCTTGCTATGTTAGTCTTGTGGTTGGAAAGAAAGTTTCACAGAGATTCATATTGGAAGCCAGTCAATGACCCCCGACCTTGGTAACAAATTTGGCGACAAAATAAAGGTTATAGAAAATGCAGGAATTATGGTCCTAGCTCTATTAGGAACAGATATATAGAGAGCTTTCTAGAGAATTCCAATTGACGCCATGCCTTGTCGGAAAGCTATAAATACCCGGAGGCTCTGAAAAGAGAGAATGTCTTTGGAGTTTTGTCTGCAGTGTGTGCTGATAAGCTGGTAAGTTGAGCGCTATTGAAAGTGATGTTACTGAGTTACTGTTGTTAAGTGTTATTATTATAAGTGTTTTGCTGTCCGTTTCTTTTGCTAATTTGTACAGGTGCTGTTTTTTCCTTAATACCTGTGCTTCGTGTTTCTGTAATATTCGTGGAATAAAGCGTCGTTCTCCTTTATCCTGCTTGTAGGACTGTTTTCATCGTTCACCCACTGGACGATTTTCATAACAATATACTATAGATCGGTCTGGCCTGATGGCAGGACCGCATATTTAAGATCTATTTCCACCAAAGATCCTTAGAAGAAGGACGCAGAACTTATGTATTCCAAATCTTTCTAGAACAACCTCCCTCCCGCTGGAAGCTTGGAGAGAATGGAGCTAGTTCAAATATCATCCTCATTATCTTGCAACGGCTCAAAATTAGTTCATTTAGTTTCTTTCAAGCCTTCAGAAGGGATCTAATCTAGTAGTCTACCGAGTGTTCAAAATTTTGCAAATGAATCATAATAGAAGCCTTCAGAAGGGATCTAATCTAGTAGTCTACCGAGTGTTCTAAATTTTGCAAATGAATCATAATAGAAGCCTTCAGAAGGGATCTAATCTAGTAGTCTACCGAGTGTTCTAAAT
>BGPR01002004.1:74416-87672 GCA_013235015.1 Araneus ventricosus
AAATATTGCACTTATACATATACTTCCAATTTAAAGTTTCATCAAATGAGGTAGGAACTTGTGTGAAAACACTTTGAGCTCTGTCGAAGTTGAATATATTTAAAAATTTGAATTTTTATACGTCCCCCTTAGAGCAAAAGTGTCAAAGAGTGAAATGTTCCTCTTACACTCATCTATGTATAAACCAAGTTTCACGATTCTATCTGCAAATCTTACAGAGATATGTTAATTTTTTTAATTTCAAGGGGCTGCTCGCAAATTTATATGGAAACATTTACTGCAGAAATGCAAGTGTATTCAACATAGAAACACTGCAAAATGAAAATATTTGTTTAATAGTACATCATTCAATCATCATGGATGGGAAAAAATTGCCAATGACGCATACTGTTACTCAGTTTCATTGGCCGATAGTTGCACCTATCGACTTGGTAAAAAGTGTAAGAATAACTTCAGAAAAAAAAATTTAAGGTATAACAGGAAAATAGTCTAATATTGAACAAGAATGTGGAATTAGTTGCTCTTAGCGCTGTGCTTATTATTAATCTTTACCTAAAAGCAGTGGTGACTCGTCATTTAGGTCTGCAGAGTTGCAGAATTTACTAAAATTATTTTAAAAATTCATATTTTTGTTTTCATTCTTATTTGCTTACTTCTCCACTCTGAGAGTTCGATCATTAACAAAAAAAGATTAAAACGAGAAAAGAAGATAGAAAATGAATGAAAAAGTAAGACAGACACAGGATGGGCCTGCAAAACCAAACAGTTATGAAAAGCACTAAAATTCGCTCATTACGTACAACTAAGTGACATAATGGACAAAGGCGAATAGCTATTCTTTGTGTCTTTGAACTTGGCAAGAACTGGATTTTCGGATGCTGCTGTTTTGCGCTAAAAACCAAGTAATGTTCTTTTTTTCCTTTCTATCTCACCCATAGTTCGCCTTCGCGCTCTTGATTTTTTTTATTGGCTGTTTTTAGGTTTCGGATGAATTTTCATCTTGCCTCAACGGGAAACTTGACTGGTTCCTACATATTCGATTTCTATTACTAAAACGGAACTGACCGAGAAAAAGGACTGAAATTATCTAAAATACAATTCAGATAATTTCAACTGCAAGTTTAAACTATTGGATATTTTTGAAAAACTGCATTTCAGTTGTATTCTAGTAATATTTTTATAGCACTGCTTGTTTCTGGGAAGATGAGCCTCACTGCTGATATGTCACCATGAATATTGTTTGAAGGTTCACAATATGAACTATTTTTGTAAATACTTCAATTAATGTATTATTTGACTAGTTTTTAGATTTAACAAGAGTTAACAAATGCATTGTTATTTCCTGATTCCGATCTTTAAATATTTTTTTAAATATGTATATTATCCCTAAAATGTACGTCGAAAGACTGGATGAAACAGCAGTGAGCGGTATGGAAAAGTGGTCTAAGTCAACAACTTTGTCTTCTTATATATCTGTAAGTTTTGCAGATAGAAACGTGCAACTTTGTATGTGAACAGATGAATGTAAAAGAAACATTTTACTAATTGACATTTTTGCTCTATGGGGACCGTATAAAAATTTAATTTTTGTAACTTTTTATTATCAATTTCCTTGGAAATCAAAGCATTTTTAAACAAATTCTTACCTTATTTGATGAAACTTTGTAATTGGAAGTATATGTCTAAAATCAATATTTAAGGAAATAAACACTTGTTCCACTTTTTAGGGAAACCGACTTCGCGTCTTCGTCCGCATTATAACCCATTATTAGTACCTTGTTGCTCGGGATAAAATATCTTCATATCTTTATATTTTTAATGTAAAAAAACTTTTATATGAAATATTATAATAAACAAAATCCTTTTGTCATCTGAAATGCTTAATTAAAATGAAAAAACAAGTGAACCAAACGATTTTTTATCTTTTCCGTAAGTTATTAATAAATTTTTAAAGAATTACATGAAATTTAATTAACGTTGTGGTGTTTCATTTTTATTTATTAATAAGGACCCGATGGAATTCCAGCACAAAATCTTTCTATCGTTTTTCTAATCGGTTAAGGAGTTCTCCCGCGCATGCTCCAAAAAATGCTACAGGCGATAACTATAAAAAACATTGTTGGAAATGTTGTTTGAAAGCATTTTCAAAAATTAGTTAAAACTAAACAAAATATCGCATGGAAATGAAATTGGTGTCACTGAAAAGTTAATGTTTTGAACTTTAAGATTATGTTAAAATGGTTTTTGTATAATAATATGCTCCGAAGTTATTTCGGAAAAACGTTAAAACTTAAGGTACTTTTTAATTAACTTAACTTCTGATTAAAATTTCGAAAAACTCTTTCTTAGTGAGCAACTACTACCCAAGAAGCAACCACTTGCCAAATTTCAAGTTTCCAGCCCAGTGGTTTGGGAGATTCACTAATGAGTTAGCTAGTGACTTTCGCTTTTATATATATAGATATATATCTGAGTATATATATATATATCAAAATTAGACACAGATATATATAATTTTAAATTAAAGTCGTATACTGACAATTATGTACCTAGCTTGATGACTTTTTGAATTACCGCCACATACCCACACCATTGCAGTATCACAGTTGCTGAACGTGCGAATAGACAGAGAGTCAACCCTGCCATGATTTGGTCCAAAATTCGATATACACCCACTTTTCCAGTAATAAAACCATGTGCCGAATTTCGTCTATCCAGCTCGTTGTGGTTTTTAGTTATTATTTTCACATGCATATGGGCGAACCGTAACAGATTATCCTTAGACGGAGTTTTATAGAAAACTTTCATTGAAAAACTTTATAGAAATCGACAATTTTAGTGTAAAGACCGTACACCAAATTTCATCCGTCTAGGTTTATGCGGTTTTGAGACACCACGTTCAATGTTCACAGATACACAGGAAAATATTATTCCAAAAATGTTGTTTCGGACACAAGAAGGCTTAAAACATGGAAAATCATCAAAATCTCGTTATTGAATTTTTTGACGATTTCAGTATTTTCCCTTTGCATGCTTCGTACATGAGAAAGTAAAAATGATTTAAATAGTCAGTTCATTACATAATGGGTAATCATACATGCACGAAGCATTCTGTATCCTATTTAAGTAGACAAAATACAGTTTTTCTTTGATATTCGTGTTCGACTCATTAGATTCGCACAGGCTGCAAACTTTTGAAGAAGTTGGTATGTCATAAGTGAATATGAGTATCATAGTTCGAAATTAATCCGATTCCTTACAAAACAGCTAACACATATTTATTTACAACTTCTTTCAAAACACAAAATCTAGTATCTTAAACGATTCGAACAGCTTTCATTTTTAAGCGTCAACATTCATCGTACTCGTTCTCTCGGCGACTGCTTCCGGAGAACACATTTTCAAAACATTGATGCCGTACAGCATCTAGCGGTTGGATTTTGCAAAATAGCTCAAATGTGAGAAATATATGAAAATTGAAATCACAAATAATTTTACAAATTAAAAAACAAACAAACTGACAATGAAAATAATATGTTTTAACATGACAATTAAAACAAAACAATTTAAACAGGTAGGACACCTCACTTTCATTTCAAAATTATCTCCATCTGTTGTAATCATTATCAAAACAGTAAGAGAAAAAATCAGTCATTCAGCTCGTTTGCATGCAGTAACTGACAGTACAAACTTCATTGCTGCATTTAATGTGTTCTAATAATTATTAATGCTGTAAGGATAAAGTTCAGGAAATCCACCACCTGTTTACTTAACTAATCATTCAATCTTCGAATTCAAAACTGATGTGTGTTTCCTGAAATGAGAATTAAGTTAATTGCACCTATTCGTGTTCCTATTCACCGAAGTTTAATGGGGCCAATTAGCGAGTTACTGCTTTGGATAACGTTACTTCTTACTTTATAATATGAAGTATGTTGAAGATTTTAAGTATCGAATAAAACTACGTTATACCAGGTATTAATTTCCTGATTGCTACACACTTGCTTAAAAGTTTGATGATCAAACTGTTATTAAAGCTCCCAATTTGATGTGCATCGTTTTATAACAAGCTTTCACTTTTCATTTATAAATTACCTTCACCACAGCTATGCCGTATAAAATGTAGAATTTATGCTTAAAAAAAATCTTTTTAACTCTTTTAGAGAAGTGTTATGAAACAAGCAGGAGCATTCTCTCCTCGTCTTTTTCGTATGCTTACACAATATGGTTCATATTGTGTTTGGTTTCGTAATAAACGTATAAAAACGTATAATAAACGTATAAATAAGGTAAAAAAACGAGTAGCGGAGGGTGGGTACCTTCATTCTGGAGCAATTAGTTCTCCTTTCTAGCGGA
Organism: Araneus ventricosus; assembly: GCA_013235015.1. Lineage (NCBI taxonomy): Eukaryota > Metazoa > Arthropoda > Arachnida > Araneae > Araneidae > Araneus > Araneus ventricosus. Next base: position 78,773 of record BGPR01002004.1, read on the forward strand.
CATATTATTATTAATTAAGAATATATTCCCTGAGATGGCTCGCCCATATCTGGAGAACCCCCGAAAATAACCCGACTAGATTGCACACTTTCAAGAACCCCGGGGGAGCCCATGCTCGGGGCAGACCTTCAACAAGATGGCTGGACGATTCAGAAAATCACATCAAAATTTTGAAAATAAAAAACTGGCAAAGAGTTGCTTTGGGTCGTCTGAGTTGGAAGAAGCGTGCTGTCGAGGCAGCTAAGACGTGCAACAGGTTGTTACGCTCCTAAAGAAGAAAAATATATTCCACTAGTCAAGAAGAAAGAATCATATTCCACTAGTCAAGAAGAAAGAATCATATTCCACTAGTCAAGAAGAAAGAATCATATTCCACTAGTCAAGAAGAAAGAATGGTCATAGTGGCCTTGTTGTTGCTGTTGAATTCACTGCGTCTTTGAAGGTTTATTTATTTTAAGACATCAACTCTCTAATGTTCGTTTGTTTTTAAACTATCCTTACTTAATAATCAGTGCAGTTATAAGGATTTAGTTCAATAATTTCGTGGTTCTATTTCGTTTCTATAGCCTCTGTACTCGGGGTAAAACCGGGACTCCAAGTGTCGCAAGACCGGCCCAGACAGTATTGATGATTCTTCCTATGAAGACTATAAAAACTCATCAGACGTTGATTGTTTATATTTCAATGATGAATTTTCTAATTTAAATAATTGCAAATGGTGGATCTAATGTAGAAATTGTCTTAGCTGGGCCCACGAAAGCTGCAGTGGCGCGGAGGAAGAAATCAACTGGCTTTACATGTGAATTTTTAACTAACATTCTTAAATTGTCATATTAAAATGTCTGCTACTTTTCGACTCAAAATCTAGTTTCCGTAATTTCCTACAAAGTTAACATATGTGCCTGGTTTTACGCTACTAGTGATGTAACACCGGGTGGTTTAACTTTTTTTATAAAAAAAAAACGTTTATAAAAAAGTAGTGAAACCATTACTTTTCGGAAACTATATATTGTACTCCGTTAAACGATGAATATCTTAATAAAATTGGCATGCTCTGTTCCAACAGGCCTTCGAGTCTTAGCTACCCAGTTTTACCCCACTCTTCCCTATACATTTTGCTCCTCCCAATAAACTATTGGGCACAAAATTCGATATAGATCTAAACTTCGGATGTAAGATTTACTTGATGTGTTTGTACTTTTATTTAACTTTACTTATTTAATGCTTGTAAAGACGAAATTTTGTAATCGATTGTTCACTCACTTCCTGATGAGGTAGAGTTTTAAAATTTTGTACACTTTTGTTGTTTTTAATGATTACAAAACTTAATTATCAGTAAATTGATTAATTCAATTAAATTTTGATTGCATACGCGTAGAGCCACCTGGTAAGAAATTTGAGAAAAAAATTGGTTTTAAGATTCTATAATATGTGAAATAATGGATTAAAGGTTAAAAACATAGAAGTAGAAAATAATTAAAATAGAAGAAATCTCGTTGCATTCATAAAAGTACATTTTTAAAAACCATTTTTATTGAATTACCATGTTCACAAACAAACCAATAGACATTGACGAATTTAGTCCAAAATTAGATGCCTTACGTTCTCTTTGTATACTTCCTATACCAGAGAGTGAAAATACCATTTGCTATCACCAGAGACTTAATTTCTCAACGCAAGTATGTGCAGTAAGTAGTTAACAAGATCTCTTTTAAATATTATCTAAAAATAAATGTTGAGTTAAATTGGTGATGAAAAAAATTGAATTCAAATTAAACTGTGTAGGTTGAAAGCTTTGGTTGAATTTGGGGATCGAAGAATTTTTTCTTTGTTTTAATATTTTACTTTGTAGAAAATTTCGTTCACTTCTCATAAAATCACTTATTTTAGATGATAATGTGTTGAATAAAAGGAGAAGGGGAGCTGAAGTAGGTTGTAAAGCAGAATTTGTATGTATTATTCTTAATATTATCCCGAATCTGTAAAACCGTTTTTCCTGTTATGTTAGTCTTGTGGTTGGAAAGAAAGTTTCACAGAAATTCGTATTGGAAGCCAGTCAATGACCTCCGACCTTGGTAACAATTTTGGCGACTTTGGCGACAAAATAAAGGTTATAGAAAATGCAGGAATTATGGTCCTATCTCTGTTAGGAACGGATATATATAGAGCTTTCTAGAGAATTCCAATTGACGTCATGCCTTGTCGGAAAGCTATAAATACCCGGAGGTTCTGAAACGAGAGAATTTCTTGGGAGTTTTGTCTGCAGTGTGAGCTGGTAAGCTGAGCGGTATTAAAAGTGCTGTTACTGAGTTACTGTTGTTAAGTGTTATTATTATAAGTGTTTTGCTGTCCGTTTGTGTTGCTAATTTCTGCAGGTGCTGTTTTTTCCCTTGATACCTGTGCTTCGTGTTTCTGGAATATTCGTGGAATAAAGCGTCGTTCTCCTTTATCCTGCTTGTAGGACTGTTTTCATCGTTCACCCACTGGGCGATTTTTATTACAATATGCTATAGATCCGGCTGGCCTGATGGCAGGACCGCATATTTTAGAACTATTTCCACCAAAGATCCTTAGAAAGAAGGACGCAGAACTTATGCATTCCAAATCTTTCTAGATCAACCTCCCTCCCGCTGGAAGCTTGGAGAGAATGGAGCTAGTTCAGATATCATCCTCATTATCTTGCAACGGCTCAAAATTAGTTTATTTAGTTTCTTTCAAGCCTTCAGAAGGGATCTAATCTAGTAGTCTACTGAGTATTCTAAATTTTGCAAATGAATCTTAATAGGAACAAAATATGCTCATAAATGCATAATATTTTTTCTTACAAAATATGCTTTCTTTCTTATACTTCGAAATACGCTTTTATTCTATTATGCTTTTTATGAAGAATTTAATTCTTTCAAAATGTGCTTTTCTTGCTCAACAAGAACAAATTTCGCTTTTTATTTCAATTTACCGCTGACAACTGAAACACTTTTAAATTAAAATTGAAAATTATTAATATTGAGAAATGATAACAGTATAGGGACAGTTAGGGTAATTGGGGACGAATTTTGCAAACTCTGCCATTTTTATCTCTTTGGAAGGGTGGTATGAGATGGAGAAGAGGTCTATTTTTTGTGAGCGCATAAATATATTCTGCAGTGTTCATTAAACAATGCATCCTTTCAAAAATGATTTATTAATTAATCAACATCACTTTCAGGAGCGTTCTTAGTTTACCCTGAAGTGTTCTCAATTACCCTAGAGACTATGGGGTAATTGGGAACACGCATTTAGGTTTCTAATCACAGTCTAATGTCATGCAACTAAGTTTTAGTTAGACATTTACAAATATGTTATATATCTAAATAAATTTATTAAGATATATACATCTGGATTAAATTTAAAAGAATAAAAGCAAATCTTTCTAGGTTAAATAAATACTAATACAAAGTAAAGCCCTCAGGGGCGTCTCATTCACTGACGCGATATAAAGACAGCGAGTTTCGCTGGAAATGTCCGGTTCGAACCTTGAAGTCAATCAGTTAGCACAGTTTGGCTCTCAACGTGATTTCTCTCTTTAGTTGTTCAGTTCCGACCTTATATATCGGCAGTCAAGAATTAAGCCCATTGCGTTCCCACGGGAACACACTTGTCTGGACAAAAACTCCTGTTCAAGAATTTTGCAACATTCCTTGCAAGAGGAAAGGTCTCCCGACAGGAGGTCACGACTTGATGTAGAAGGGGAATGGGTGTAATTATGGCCCTCACAAATTTTCGCCGAATCTTCATTTATCTACTAGTTGAATTGCCCGTTGCGTGAACGGGGTACCAAAATTTGCCTCGACGGGGAGAGGCACATCATTCCCGACAAGGGTGGGGGTCTCTGGAGCTCGCAATTCCCACGAGACCAGACCCCCAACGAACTCGCCGAAAGCGAGAAGAGAAAGGAAGCCGCGATGTCGTGAAAACGACCCTGTATTACATAACCCGGAGGGTTTTGAAGGGACCGTGCCGACTGACCGTTGGGAGATCGCCCAGGTTGACCGACAAAAGAACTCTTTACGTTGTGACTCTTTCCAATTATGAAACGGGAAGGGAGCGCATGTTTGTGGTTGGTTAAATTGTTCGTCACCCGGACAAATCATGTAGACTTAACCTTTCGGCCACGCCTCAGAGGGGATGCTCAAAGGGATTTTTAAGCTAGAATTTGGAAGACGAGAGGAGAACTCGTCGACTCGACTCGAGACGAGATTGAATTCGGAGTCTGATTCCGATTCGAATCTCGATTCTCGTGAACGGTGATTTAGAAGTCAGGTCTCAGCTCGAGACTCTGTACTTGTACGGGCGCCCAGTCCCGTGAAAACCGAAAGTCAACCCTTGGCTGAATAGCTCTTAGAGAGCTGGAAAGCATCTTAGAATTCTTCGGAATTATTCTCGAAAAGTGAGCGCGCAATACCTCACTGCCAATTACCTACCTTGATAATCTACATAACTCTTTGGAAGTTATTTCAACGTTCTGAGCGGAAGAATCCCTCAAACTTCTATATCCTGCCATCGGACTTTGAACTCGCCCTGAGTTGAACTTTACTGAACTTTATCAGTTTTCTTACGAGTAGACTCATACCTAGAACTGCGATTGAATCCAGTTTTGAACTTTTGACTTTGACTCTCGCTATCTCATCCTAAGTTAGGCAGATTTTTTAATGATATTATTTTTGTATATTTCTTGTAAATAGTTCCTTAACCAAGAAATCTTAATTAAAATTAATATCCTGTATTGCTGTGTCTTGCGATATCTAATCAGACCCCAGTATCACTGGGCTAAGACCTTACAAGGGGTCTTGTTCTCTCACTCCCCACTGGTGCCACCCCTGCAACCGAAAGACTCTTTGACGTATTTAGTCCAAAATGACATTAGCCTAAAAGTATAATAAACAATAGGAATTTGAAAATTTTAAAAGTAGGGTCAATTGGGGTAATTGAGGACGAATTTTGAAGACTCTGTCATTTTTTTCTCTTTCAAGGGATAGTATGCGGTGGAGAAGAGGCCTATTCCAGACAGCATGCACATTTGCAGCAAGTGATTTTTTTGGATATTATCTTGTCATGACAAACTTGACGCGACAAATTTGCTGCGAAACTCCTGCAAAGTAACATAGCATAATCAATCACCCCCCCTTGCAAAGCAAGTTTGCCGTCAAAATGATATGGCACATTTACGATTGTGACATAATGGCGAAGCAAAACTCTATTCTTCTTCTCTTGGCTGTGGTCCGAACTGGTATAGTGATCTGCATACTCGCCTGCGAATTCTATGATCGCGGGCTCTAATCGCGCTCTCTCCTTCATGACCTTGGATCTTAAAAGTAAGTTCCATTAAAAATAACTTAGTACACTCCTCATATGCGGTCAGAAGAAAGGGGAGGAAAAAGAGGGGATGGCAGCTCCATTGTTCTGTTCCGCGATAATAAAAGGGGGTGGAAAAATGGAATCCCTTCCATAGGAAAGGCTTTGAAGAAGGTGGGGAAATACACCCCTGTTTACCCAATACCCCTGAATATGTAGTAAATTTGACACGGCAAGCTAATTTTTCTAGTGGATTGCAATGAACTTGTCACAACAAGTTCACTGCAAGTTTGTCGCATGGTGACTTCGAAGTTTGCGTTAATTTGCTACAATCTTGTTATGAACTTGCGCTCTTGTCATGCTGAACTTTCTGCAGACTTGCATAGCAAGACTGTTGCAACATTGTTGCAAACTATATACTGCTACTGTTATATGGCATAATTTTTGTGAATGCATAAACATATTCTTCAGGGTTCATAAAGCAATGCCTCCCATGAAAAATAATTTATTAATTAATCAACCTCAATTTTAGGAGCGTTCTTATTTTGCCCCCAAGTTTTCCCAATGACCAGACTACTGAGAAATTGGGAACACGTATTTCGGCTTCTAATCACAATGACGAATTGATTTGAAGATAATATATTTCAAATGATAAGAAACTACTGTATATTGCCACAAAATGCATTTAATTGCCTTTTCCCAATTATCATAAAATATTGTTTTTTGAATGGTTTTCCGGAAAAATATCTTCTGTTTCATGTAATATCGCATGTAAACTATTATAACTATTTACTACCTTCAATTTGGTGTAATTGATAATCATTCTAACTCCAATTTTGCGGAGAAAAGTTGGGAAATGAATCTTTATAGAAACTGAAATAACTGAATATTATGAGACACTCGAAGGAAATATGTAAGACTTAAAATTTACACATAAAGGTTAGTAGAAACAAATAGTTCAATTCAGTAGTAGAAAATAGATTTTCCACTTGAAATCGAAAGTTCTATTCACTATTCTACTAATTTTTCTTTGACATTCACACTACAAGAAAACCAAATAATTCTCTTCTACAATCTACTTCAAAGATACGATCTGGTAGTAATACTTTTAACTGACTCTTGGAAATCGCAAAGTGGTCTTTCGCCACCGAAGCAAATTTTGATTTAGCCTAATTGGTGGTTCTCTAACCTCTCATATCATATTCACCACCGTCAACTTCTTGAATCCCGCAGACGTACAAATAATGTGCCTTCATTTTGGCACCTCCAACGTTATCTATCAAAACAAACATATTTGTTAAAAAATCAACCATGGATGATTCCGGATAAATTTCTTCCTCCATCAACGCAGCCTCAATTTCTAGTTGGAAAGAGCTAAAATCTTCAGATTCCACCATCAGTATCATGTTTTCTTCTTTCTCGTCATCAGTTTCTTGTTTTCTTCCATACTTGAAGTCAAACGGCTTCATATAAATATTAACAAAGAATTTTCATATGTAAAAAGTAATATATATGTAGATCACATGGTAAATTGTTTTAAAATTCCAGTTGTTAATTTGACAAACAGTGAACTTTACAGACGGGACAGCACGCAACCCCGTCTCTAGATTTTAAATTTTTCCTATCAAATAATAAGTTATTCCAACCCAAGTTGCACAAAGATATTGAACAATATTCTCAATATTGTATAATATTGTACAATATCATATAATATTATGTAATATCGAACAGTATTGTACAGTATCGTGTCACATGTTGTGCTACCTGGGAAATACATAAAAAATATAGTTTTATTTTTTCATTAGCAGCCTGTTCCCAATTATCCAGCAGTAAATATTGACAAGAGTACTTAAAAACACTAACCTGTTTCTCAAGATGAAATCCTTAAACGAAAATTTGAAGTTTCCTCATAATCGTTATATCCTACAGATCTAAGAAATATATAAATTAACAGCTTAGTTTGCATTTAACTGGGGAGTAGAGAACGAAAAATGAAACTTAGGAAATTTCCCTTTCTTAAAAACTTTTTCTTTCTGAACACGGTTGCAATTAAAGGTAAAAAACTACCAAATAACATTGAAAAAAGTAGGAAAGTGTTTTTCTTCTTCCTCTAGAGTGTCTTAACCAAGCTTTTCAGCATAAATTAAATAATTTCTACACATAGCTTGATGCATTATGCTAATGGTTACGTTTTGTCACATAGTTTTATTTTAGTCATCCCAGATATTACATATTGCATAATTTATTCCCAACTACGTCCAATAGATAAATAAATACTAAACAAATTTCAGAGATTCAATACATTCCAACAGAATCCAATATTTTTATAACCTTCTAAAATTCCCATTATCCCCACTGGTCCAATTTCGAAATTCCCAAATATATATTAGGTAGCCCGATTCCGTCATTTTATGAGCCACCGCCAACTGTGTGCATTAGGTTGGATGGGTAGATTTATGGGGATGGGATGATTATATTTTTTAAAATCCCATCCCCCAAACAATTGCTCTTCGCTGAAGGTGGCGACTGAACGATGATGTGTCGCCTTGAAAAATACTGAAATGAACATCGATCGGCCATTTGGGCCGCCGTCTGGTCTATTGCTGGTCGAGTTCACACTAGCGCAAAGATAGAAGGAAGTCAACTAAGATAAATAGCTGAGATATCAAGGTCTGGAAAGTTAGAGGATCTGCCAAGTCACTTTGATCTGTTCCATTCAGGACAAAAGATCCCCCATCACTGCAGCATTTTTCGTTCTTGTTTGTTCTGGAATGTTCTATAACATTGTAGAAGGAAAGCAGAAAAGTAGTTTTTGAATAAATAAACGATGGAGTTATAGCCAGGGTTGCCATATTGTCCTTTTTAAGACCAAATTCTGGAAATTTAGCCTTTTTAAAAGCCCTTGGCCTTAGAATTTTTCATTTGGCCTTAAATTCATTTTTGGCCTTTTTTCTTGGCTCTATTTTCCTTATGACTTTGAGAACGATTCTTGATGTATAATTTTTTTTCTAATAAATTTTTGATATGACACTTTGAGCCCACAGTAAGCTAGCAAACGAAGTAGTTCCAGGATAAGAAAGGTTTTTGTCCCCTCTCTTCAAACTTTATTAGTCAAAATGCCTTTAGCGGAAGCTATGTTTGTCTCTGCATATAGGAACCACTTTCTCTATTTTTATTCGTTTCTATTCATGGTCGAATTCTTTAAAGAAAAGTTCGACACAAAGCGTGAAATATTATTATTTGAGAGAGAGAGGAATGGAAAGAGGACATCAGATTACAGATATTTTAAAAGAAAAAGTATTTATGTCTATAATTTCGGTATTGTTTGAAATACCTATTTCCAGCAATTTAACAAACGTTTTAATCTCAAATATAATGAATAGAAAAGAGTTTTTAAAACAATATTTTGAAAACTTTTGTTAAATTGCTGGAGAATATTGTATTTGGGTGTCAGCTATTTAAATAACATCGAAGCTAAGAGAAATGAATTTTTTATATTTTTATCACGTTTTGGAAACTCAGACATCTACTATGAATCTGAAATCAGGTTTTTTTTGTATTAATGGATT
>BGPR01002004.1:87682-109927 GCA_013235015.1 Araneus ventricosus
TTACTGTTAGCCATTTACTATAACTATAAAAGAACTTTTCAGTTATTATAATTACATTAAAGAATAATTTAGAACTTTTTGTTAACAGGAGTTGATATATTTCGCTCGCGCATTTCATTCTGGACCGGCAAGAACAGAATTTCTTTTTCTTTCTTTCTTTTTTCTTGCAAACTCACGCATATAGATGATTAAAAAGATTTTTCACTTAAATTTTAGTTTAATGGAACAGTATTATACATATGTCAAACTAGTGGGATTCCTCTTCATGAAGGATAGTCATTTTCTTATGACAAATAAGTGGGAAATGTGCGCTTTAATGACAGTTCCAATTTTGGCCTTATTTTAAAGACGGTTTGGCCTTATTTTGCTATTTTGATCTGGCAACCCTGGTTATAGCTATCAAGTGTGAAGCTGTTGAAAACGATGAACAGAGTGAGTTTTGGGGAAAATGATAAGTTTTTTAAGAATTTGGCACTGCATGTGAATTAAATACCAATGTCGTTTTTTCCTTCTTGTTTGTTCTAGAATACCCTATAACACTGTGTAAAGAGAGCGAAAAAGTTGTTTTTGAACAAACAAACGATGGCGTTTTAGTAATAAAGCTTGAAATTGTTGAAAACGGAAAACAAAGTGAGTTCCGTGGTTAAAATGACTTTTTTTTTGGGGGGGGGGGTTGATTTGGCCTCACAGGTGGTTTAAGACTATTATCATGTTTATTAAAAGAACTTTAAATGTGTTGCAGTAAACATTGATTGTGTATCAGACTTAATACGAATGATTACTAATGACTCTTGTGAAATAATTTATCAAAAGTTAGAATCAGTGAAATTTAATATTCTTTAACAGAAGGATATTAAGGAAGGAACTTTTATATATTTAAATTGTTGATATTCATGGAAACAGTTCTTCTGTCTGAATCTTATGTACTTACAAAAATGATGTTACATTAAATTTAAAAAATATTCAGTTCAGTCCACTATTTAATGATCGAAAAACAGGAATTTCTAGTCTAGTGTTATCAGTCTAGCACATTATATATTATTTTTTTCTTTTTTGCACTTGGTGCAACAAATATTTAGAGTGAAGGTCATTTAGTTTCTAAAAAGATATTCATTGCTGTGGGTATTTGTTAAATATTTTCTCTATTGTATTATGATTTGTATTTATATTATCAGCTGAAGGCACTATGAAGAAACATTAACATTATGTTTTACTAATGCTTTTATTATTTTATCTTCAGACTGAATCAGTAGTATCGGTTATATTAAGGTGACTGTATTCTATAAACGTTAAAAATTGTTGAGAGATTTTTAGGTGCTATTTTTTTTTAAATTAAATCTTATTTGTCTTCTTTTAATACGAACTATCTACTTTTAAGTAAATATAGATCCAGGACATTGAATTCAAAGTCCGCAAAATTCTGGTATATATTTTCAGTTCAGGTGATGAAGTCCAAAATTGGTACTAGACCTGCCACGCAATTTAAATAAACTTACTTTACTTTTTATTTCAAAATTTGGGAATTTTTTTTATAAGGAACTTTAGTTCATAGCTATAGTTTGAATCATGACAAGCTCAGTATAGCATTATTATTTCATCAAATATTTCTGTGTGTAAAAAATGTTGAATTAAATAAATTATGAGAATTTTTATATGATGAAAAGATGTAAATAAAAATTATCTCCGAGAGTGCTCTAATATTCATAATATATTTTTTTAATAATTAACACAGTTAAAAAGCTAACTGAAGAATTTTTTCACAACATGTACTTTCAATATCATTAAAAAATATATGATTTTCTATTAGAAGATTATTTTTGTGTAACGGATAATAAAAATAAATTGATGTTTTATGAGATAATAAAATATTCTTAATTCTTTTCAATCAAAACATAATACATGGTGGTCATAAATTATTAGCACATTTCAAAAATTAATAAAAAAACTAATAACGTTACAACTACGGGGTTTTTTAATGAGAGAGCAAATAAAAAAGGTTCAAATAGGTGGTGTACCATAACGGCGTTCTAAATTTGCTACAGAGAGAGATTTCCATACGCAATTGCTATCGATCAGCAGAAGCCGATGCGAGTTTTCTGGTTTCCTTTTTTTTTTTGTTGAATATACCGAAAACTATTCAGTTTTCGAATTACAATTAATTTTACAAATTAAAGAGCGTACAATTCCGTACAAATATATGCTTTTATTTTTCTTCTAGCTTTAATCGTTTCGCAGACAGTGGCTCTCAAAAATGGGAGATCTCCAATAATTTACGACCCCCTAGACCACCGTAACGAAGCGTTACCTATCTGGATAAAAAAACTTTTTCAAATGCGTTCTCTTTTTAAAAAAGACGTAGTTCTAACATTATAAGTTTTTTTATTAACTTTTGAAATGGGTCCAATAATTTATGACCATCCTATATTTGCAGATCTCAGAAAATTTCCAATGCATTTAAAGATGCTATAAACAACATTTAGAAGAAGAGAAGTAGAGTTCAACTGTGCACAAATAATAAGCAAGTCTAAAAGGATCAATTACTTCCAAAGTGTTCTTCAAAGCAGCCTCTAGATTTTTAGATTTAATGGTAAAATACTTTAGAGATAAAAAGAGCACCTTGGAATTCTAGTATTAATAGCAAAACATTAAATAACGATTCCGAGAAAATTCTACCATACATCCGTTATTTTGGAATATAAAATTCTTTCGAAGAACAGAATGCTTTGCATATGAATTTAGTTTTTGGAAAGGACTAGAGCTGTCATATCCTTAATAATATAATAAATGCGAAAGTGTGTCTGTCTGTCTTTCTGTATGTATGTATGTCTGTCTGTTTGTTAAGCTTTCACGACCAAACTACAAAACCGATTTGGATGAAAATTGGAAGAGTTGTAGCTTGAAACCCAAGAACGGACATAGGCTAGCTGAAATCACGTTAAATTAATTATTTTTGACTACAGACAACAATTAAATAATTAACAAAGCCCATAGACTCAGCGATTCTCGATGAAGATTATTTATTTTTCAATCAACTGTCACGTGATCCTTCAGGAATGCGAAAACATGTGGAATAAATTATTTTTAAAATCAACTATCACGTGATCCTTTTTTCCGCTGTAACTTCGGAACAAATTGTCCGATTAACATTATTTTTATATCATCTTAAAGTTCAAACTTTTACCTTTTCAATGATACCAATTTTGTTTCTGTAACATTTTTTCTTCAATTTTTATTTGTTTTTTAAAATTTTAATCATTTTTTACGTGCAGACGATTTTGATATAACGCAAATTTAAAGCTGCTCCGTTGCTAGGAAACGGTTAGACTTTGAACTAATTTATCTTTATTTCTGAAATTTTTGCTTATGTTTATAAATATCTATAAAATAAGGCAGAAATTACATGTATTTGTCTGTCTATCGGTCGGTTACAAGAACTCCTCCTAAATGGTGAACGGTAGCAACAAGAAATTTACACACGACATTCTAGAGCATATTTCTAGGTCAAAGGTGCTATTTTCAACTTTCAGAGTCAATTAGTTCTTAAGATATTTAATTAAATAACTAAAATTAGCCGCTTTTAAGCCTAATGTTTAGATGTTCTTAGCCAATAACTTCTGAAATATTTATTAGACAACAATTATTTTTATGCCATTTTAAAGACCAGAAAATGATCTTTTTAATGCTATTAATTCCATTGCGATGAAATGTTTTCTCTGATTGTTATTCAGGTTTAAAAATATTTTTGTAACGTAATTTCTAACAATTCTTTTTATTCTTATAGAAATAAATTCAAGCCAAATTACTATTTCGCGCGCTGGCTTTTGCCAGTGTTAAAGTTAATATAAGAAAATATTGCTTTCTTTGACCATAAACTACAAAGGAGACTTTACCCTTCCGATTTCCTGTTGTCGTAGAATTTACAGCTTTTAATACGGTTACACAGTGATCCAATGATGTTAGTGAATTATTCTCTCGATGTTTTGTTTAATTTTCACAGTGAGATATTACAGAATATCCATCTGTAGATACGGTAATGGGCATTAACAAGGAACATCATATTCTGTAGAGCTCTTCAACATCTTAGAATTGTGAGGGGCACCTTCCAACAAGCCGAGATTGATTGTCGGTGTGCCAGTACTACTAATAAGTAACCTCGATATATCGAGACTCCGCAATGGCACACGGTTACAAATTACACACCTAGGTCCAAACGTCATGAAAGCTACTGTTATGACTGATATAGGGAGAAGAGAGAGTGTTTTAATTCCACGCCTTCCGATAATACCGAAGGATTTATCATCTCAGTTCGAAAGGTAACAAATCCCTTTAAAAATATCATTTGCCAGGCTCAGGGCCAGGCACTGAAAGTGGCAGGTATATATTTGGAAAAACCATATTTTTCGCATGGGCAACTATATGTGGCGTGTTCACGTGTGTCCAGTCCACAGAACCTCTACAGCCGTGCAAATAACGTGGTATACAAAAGTATATTAGTATAGATAAACAATTTACATAACTTTATCAGCATACATGTAATGTACACTCCTGGCAGCCGTCCAATTAAGTATTATCAACCGTCAGAACTTTTACTTTCCCCTTTCAAAATGCAACAAAACATTTACATTCGTGAATTTAAAAAATAATAATTCAAATTCTTCGCGCACGAAGTTGCGGTTAACAGCTAGTTAATTATAAATGCAAGAAAAATTCCAGACAACTTGTTTGTGGGATTATTCTAACTTGCTGCTGAAACTGCAGATGCGCATCAAATAATCGAAGGTGGATGATTCAGAGCATCCAAAATACGGATTTTTATTGCAAGAAAAAAAAATCTTCATAAAAATATTCGAAACACTGCAACTCGAGTTGTTAATAAATGCAGCATTGAGTTCGTTAAAGAAACCTATTAACGGGCGTGCTAAAATTTGTTACTCGAGCTGGCGCGTGTCGTACTTTTTACGACACAATAAGTTTCTTCATTTTTACCCTTGCAGTTGTAAATTACTTCATTATAGTAATAAGAGACACATCAGAAAAGTAAAACCTTTCAACAAGAATGAAAATTTATTTTTATATTACTCGCATTTGCAAAATCTAAAATTATACTGAAATCAGATAAAGCAATGAAATTTAATACTATTATTTTCTAAAAAAAAGGTATTAAGCATTATATAATAAAAAAATAGTATAATACCAACTAATATTGTACAAGAAAGACCTTGTTCTTAGTTTCTTATCATTATCCTTGCATTCGAAACATTGAACTTTGAGTGTGAGAGTGACGATTACAAGTATACTATCCGTATATTGCACCTACTGTATTTCATGGATTTTGACAATCGTTTTATTTCTTTCAAACACAAACCACAAGCTCTTTTTCTCAATGCTGGTTGCTGTTCACTTGCTTTTTCAGATTGTGATGTATAATTCAGACTTAAAGACATGGTAATGTCATATGGCAATGATCAGAATTTTGGGGCTCGACTAGTGAGGTGTTTTCATAAGATTGAGGTTTTTCAAGAAAATTCTTCGGCTTGGTGGATTATTGACAGGCTTATTACAATTAAATATTTTTGACAATGTAAAATGTAATATTAAATCGCTGAAATGCGCACTGGATACATAATTATAAAACTGAAACGTTAAGATGTGAAAAAATTTTCAAATTACATGAGCGGGTGCGCGTCGTAATTTTTACGACAAAAGCATAAAACAGTATGAAATCACCTTGAAACTCGGACAAACCCATTTAATCATGAAGAAAAGAGTCGCAGAAAGAATAGCAATGACCTTCAAACAGTTTTGACTCCGAATGCGAGAACAGAGCATGAAAAATCCCGTTTGTCGTAAAATTTGCGCAGGTGCGCCCGCTGGAAGGTTAAGTATTTTTTACTTAAGACAAGCTATCATATCATACGTAAGAATTAAATAATGTGACGAAAAGTATAAGATCTTATTCAAAGTCATTCTTTATGTACTTTTAAGTATTATTCCTATTCAGTACTGTTTAGCACAACTTGCAAGATAGCGGATTCCTTCAATTTTTTTCCTTAAAATAATATTCAGTTTTGAAATCACATATTTATTCATTTGGGTCGGATTTCATAGTTTCGACCAGGGACGGATTACTAAAACTTCATTCACAAGACACGCACACCTAATGAATTAGAAAACCGAATCGATATATGGGCAGGCGATCTTCGATCAAGAGACTGTTCCATTAATCACTTAACTGTCTGAATTTCCCTACAATCTAATCAGACGACATCATCTTTTTTTCTGGAATATGTTGGCGCTTGTATTCAACTAAGAATTTATAGGACACTCGAGATATTTATGAATTCGTAGTTATTTTCCGATGAATAATAACGTCAATGACTGACTTCATTTTAATTTTACCGTCTAAAAACAAGATATTTCGATTTATATGCACGTTGCACGAGAAAATCAGTTACTTCAGCAAAACAAATAGTTACTACACACAGTTAAATTTTAACATAATTGACTTCTCGTAAAGATTAAGATGTATCGCTGCATGCTGTCAAAACCCGGCTAAGTTCGATGATTGATTTGTTACTCTGAGATATTTCTGAAACAGTTCTTTATCAACAAGCTTAATTTTTTTAAAAATCTGACGTTTGCCTCAAACCAGGAGGCTGATGCCTTCGTTTAGAATAGCAAGGACTCTCTAAATTTCTTTGAATAGCATTTTCTAACACTAAAATTGCAGAGATGTCGTTTTATATTGATATTTCCACCTTACCTAAAATACAGAAATCGGTAGGAACGTCGTAGTAGCCTGTTGATCAACTTTATGAAGGGAAAATCACTGTTTTGATGCTAGCGGTAGGGGGAGGTATTTGACAATTCCCAAAATAAATAAATAAAATAAAATTTTTAAAAAATCAGCTACAATGTTTAAAAAAATTCAAAACTATGATAAGAAGCATAGAAAAAGAGATAAAGAAGAATAAATAATACATTTTGATATTACTCTTACTTTTTATCCTTCAGGCTAATTCATCCACATTGGCCACAGTAAGGTGATTATATCCTTCATATAGTAAAATTTACGGAGGAGAATTCTTCAGAAATTAATATTTTTTATAGATTAAATCTAAATGTTTTTAATATGAACTATTTCCCTAGAAGTAAAATATGGGACATTTAATTCAATCCCGGAAAATAACCTACAGGATTGCCGCTGCTAATCCAGGACGTCTGGTGACTTTAGTGAAATCTCACACAACCGAGTAACCACGGATGTCCGGGAAAGAAATGTATGCTTTCCGGAAAAGGCGAACATAATCTCTATCGATTCTACCCCTCCTCCTTCGCCCGGCTATCATTCAACAAGATGCGGATATTTTTCCTCCTTACATTCTGTTGGCTAATGCCTATCTCCCCTTTGAGTTATTGTCCATTCTGGGATTCTGTACGACACGCGATGGGACTATCCCCCTTACTACCAGACGATAGTAGCACGTCCTCCCCTCTACACCCCCGCAAGAAAATCGATTCCTGACAGCCTGATGGGATTCCCCAGAAGAGTTTGGCAGTTCATTATGGTGTGAGTGTCATTCAGCTCTCGTGTGTCGATCCCTTTCAACACTTTCTTCTCGAGGTCGATATGACGAGGAGGGGCAAACAGACACGTGTGCCATTTTGTCTTGGGTACTGGTTTTCTGAAAGTGGGCGACGAATTTTTTTATTGATAAGAAAGGAAAGGATTGGTTAAGAAGTAAGGGAATGAAGAAGCCATAAAATTCTGGGGAACGTATTCATTGCCAATAAAATTTAATTTATTACATTTCTTTATCGGTAATCAGCAATATTTCTTTAAACAAACAGTATTATACATATTTCTTCTATGTCTTGAACACCTTTTAACGGCTACCTGGAAGTAGAGACTCGGTTTTCGGACGAACGGTTTCAAGTCAAAACCCGATTCTTTCGAAATTCTGGCGAGTTTGACAAATCCCCCACCAGTCATTATACCAGTGGTGTAATTATAAGGTTGCAGGACTGGCAAAACACCAGAGGCTCACAGTCTTAGGGACAGGGGCTCAGGTGTTTCAATTACGTTGACACATAGGCACTGTTACTGTCCCACTCTCCAGGAGTGAGAAATGGGTTCCACCAACACATCTGTCGGAGCCCCCCTACTATCCAATTACGCCACTGCATTAGACGTCCCCACGTTAGTACGATGGGAAAAAATTTTTTTGAGTTGAGCGGGGACTGCCAGCCAAAATGTTTTCTTTGCCATGTAATCATGGTTTACTTTTACGAAATCCGTCCCTGGTAGCCATCGTGTAGCTTCAAAACGAGTATCATTCTAATAAATCTAAATTAGTCACGAAATCATTTTCATGACTAATTTTTTCTACGTTTTCTGGAATTATGTGATTTAATACAAAAATAGATAAAAAAAAATAACTGTATGCTTATATAAATGATGTAGGAGTACTCGCACATGGTGGGGCATTGCACAAAAAAATTACTTTTACCTGCACTTAAATTTTAAATTGTAGTACACATCTGTAGAACAAATCTGAAGAATGAAAGATTAAATTAAGTGTACACATCTGTAGAATAATTCTAGTTGCTGATGCGTGTTTTACAAAATTTTGTCCTTTGTGAATTTAATGTAAAATATATAAAAAAAGAAGAAGATCGATAGAATTTTTCGTGAATTCTGTAAAAGCGTCTTCTATTTTAAAAATTAATGTTTCGCCTCATGTAATACCACATAATATGAAAGGAAAATAGAAGTGTTTTCTGCCAGAAAGGTCTTTTGCATCATTCACTGAATGATAAGAACAGAAGTTTAATGATCTGTTTAGTTACAAGAAGACTATTTTAGGACGGATCTCGTGATTTTTCTGCCCTTATCAAATGACAAAGACGAAAGCAGAGCATAGATTTATTTCAAGCACTTCATTCTCCAAACTTTAATGCCTCACCAACTTGAAGACATTTAGCCCAGGAGAGCCCTAAAGAGCCCAATTTTTTTAAAAATTAATTCAAAAATGTATTTTGACTTTCATTTCTTGAATAAAACATGGAAAAAATACTTCAAAAATCCTATTTTTTTAAGTATAGTTTATGGCTAAAGAACAGTTTGTTGCCAACTGACAACACTCGGCTTTATTTCAGAAAAAATTTCCTTGATTAAATTTTATAATATCAAACACAGATGAATGTTAATAACTAGTAATACTGTTAAGGAAATTCTTTTAACATTGTAGAATAAAATATGGTATTCTCAAGCTTACAAACAAATTTAAAAAGATGCCGTCTCAAGTGATAAACATCAATTTCTTTTTATTTTTTATCAGCACTCAAGCTGCCATCTATATGTTATAAATTGATTTAATAAAATGTTCAATATATATGGAATCAACAGGCATTAGAACTTCAGTCTGATTCTCAAGACTTTAGAAGACAAAATTGGGTATGTTGCCTTTAAGCAACATACCCAGTTTGGTCTTCTGGACATTCAAGGGTTTATGTATAGCAGGCTCACATACATTGTAGGATTCTTAGTGGAGTGATGGTATCGTACCTGCTATCTTTCGACTCCAAAGGAAACCCTCCCACCGGGCCACATTGGCCAAATTAAAACACGTTGAGGTAGATAATGGCTACAATAAAACTATAAATTTTTCTAACAAATACCCATCTTGATATCTTTTAATGATCTATATTCAAAAATTTATATAAATGAGACTGTGAATAAAAAATGAAACATCAGCCACTGAAATAATCTATAAATAAATGCTTTTCATATGAGAACAAGCGTTTACAACAACAACAAAAAGAAACACGATAACTTCAAAAGAATCAAAAAATGTCTACAAAAATTTTTAATACAGATACAATTATTCCGAACATTATAAAATCTAATATTTTATGAACTTCGCTAATGATTTTTGAAGCATAATCATTGAAAAACGCATATAAGAAAATTAAAGACAACTTGGAAAACACTGATTCTTAAGAAAGTTTGTATGATACAAGTGAAAGGTTTTCGAAATTAATTTCACAAAATTCTCATTCAGTTGCTTTCATTTTGAAATGAGTATTTAAATCATGTTAATTTGGGCTAGGGTGTTGTGTAGTTGTAAAATTCAGTAGTTTTTCACAGGACATGGGCTTTTCCCTTCGTTTCTCCAAAGATTCAACCTTGCCGAAACCTCATTCTGTTCTTATGGGGCACACCAATCCATTATGTTACGGTTTGCCTCCTCACCATCTCCTACCATATGGCACCACTCAGCCAACATCAGCCAGTATGGTTCCGCAGCGTAGCCTACAATGCAAAGTCAAGAAGGAAGATCCGTAATTTGCTCAACTTTCTCCAAAGAGAAACCAGTCTTTTTCGTCCAGACCCCAATTAATTGTTTTTTCCTTCCTTCATTAGTCTTCTCTCAGTTGAATCCAATGCTATTGTCCCATTCCCACAATCTTGGCCAACATTTTCACAAATAGCAATTTCTGTAACCGAACATCCTCTTCCTCCTGCGATGAGGGAATTTAAAACCAACCAAACTTCAACTGTACATCCTGCGTCTTCATCTCTCCATCCTTTTCTTTGGAGATGGAAGATCTCGTTTCACCAGTTCAACATTCAATTTCGCCCCTCCTTTCCTCTTCAGCCAATCATCCCCTAATGAACTCATAACTGCTTTAGTCATTCTTTCAGGACTTTTTTCCAAAATGTACCGTGTTTCTACTTCTTCAAATAGAGTTCCATCAGCTAACTCTTCTTTAAAATCGAACTTATTAAAACTCTGTGCGGCCCAGTCTCTCGGATTTTGTGTACATTTTTATGATATTTTTATATTTCTATTAATTTATTTTTCATCTTTTTCCTTTCATTTTCTTTTTTTTTTGTTTTTGAATGTATTTTTTTTTTTTTTACTCTTCGTATATTTTTTCCATTGCAATTAGTTTTTATTATTGTAGTTATTTCTTGTTTAACTGTGCAATTTTGTGTTTTTTCGAAGTTTTATTTTACTCTGTGTTACCAAAATATTTTTATAATGTATAGCACAATAGCAATCCTTCCTAATGCAATAGCTCCTCCAAACATTTGTAAACTTGTTGCGTTTTTAATTAGGCAGCGGTGTAGAGAATTGTCAAGTTTTAAGAGAGATCACCCCCTCGGGTGTTGTGATTTTTCTTCCATTTCATGTCCGCGACACTGCTTAAATAACCTTAAGGTTATAGTTGCAAGGGCATGGAATGGTGTTATGTTATGTAAAATTCAGTAGACAATCTATGCTCACACGATACATTTCAAATGAGCAACGCCAATTTAATTTTGGTACCAGCTGCCAATATGCAGGAGGAAAAAAAGACATGACGCCATATTGCAGCTCCAGACAGAGGATAGTTAGGCGTTAGAGGATAAGCGCCGTTATATCCGTCATGTGACCGTAACGCAGAGTGAATTTTTTCATTATTAATGATTTCTCGAAACAAAGTTATTTGATTTTCATTTACCTAAAAATCTTCCAAGATTCAAAATACCGCAAACGTAAAATTAATTCTTCGAAATCAATTCTAAGCTTATGAAATTTCAGTTTTTATAAAGTGAACACACTAAACATTGTTTTAAGTATAAATCAAAACTTCTTTCATTCGCTTAAATGTTCAATTTCTTAATGAATGCCTTTTCTTTAGAACTCGGAATTGTTCCTTTATATGACGAAAATTCCACTGCTAATCAAATTAACGATAATTCTTATTCAGAAAACTGAACTAATTAATTAACTGCACATATTTTTTTAGTTGTATGATTTAGTTATTATTAACATTACTCTTTTTTACTTTCTCGTATACGAAGTATACAAAGAGAAAGTATTGTAATCGTCAAAAAATTCGAACTCGAGATTTTGACGAATCCCCACGTTTTAGACCTCCCTGAGTCCGAAAAACACAATTTTGGAATTATGTCTGTCTGTATGTCTGTGTGTGTGTCTGTGAACACGATAACTCGAAAACTGTTAGAGATACAAGGATGAAATTTGGTATGTGAACTTGACACATAATTTGTAGGTTTCTATCAAATTTCGGACAAAATCCGTCAAAGGGAAGTCTGTCTGTCTGTATGTCCGAAGTCATGCGAACACTATAACTCAAAAACTTGAATAGCTAGATGAATAAAATTTGGTACACAGTTTTCTCATCATGAATGTAGGTCCGTATAAAATTTTGAGCCAAATCCGTCAAAGAGTTGACTGTCTGTCGGTCTGTATAATTTACTTTTGAAGAGAATCCTTTATCTCCACGCACATGCGTACTGGAAGAACGGAACGGAATTTCATTACGGGCTAGCGAATTACGTCAGTTTGCCCTTGAGCCGGTAAGAGAGGAAAATCGTTACGCATCTCTTTGAAATTCTTTACCTAGATATTTTTCAATCACTATAATGAAAAACCTTCTGATAGTCATTGGATTCTGGGTAACAATAGGTTCGAATTTTTTTAGCCGCGCTGGAGAAGGGGAAACGACACCTTTTTGGGGAAGTATACGAGAAAATTTAGGGTAGAACACTCCCGCTGGTTAAGAAAAGAATTGGATGGAAATCATTTTTAATGAGTGATCTCGGGTGTCGTCTCGGTCTAACCAAAGTCTTCTGACCTGCGAATGCCTGTCTGAAGTTATCTCTTGTGCAGATTCAAATACATGATGTTAAACCAAACAACATTATTCAGCATTCTTAGACAATTATTATACATTTGCTCAGGAATGGCGCTGGAGTCCAACCGACGGGGGGGGGGGGGCAAGGGCTGCCCGACAGAAGGGGATACGATCTGCTGTACAAGGGAAGGGATGTAATGATGACCCTCTCAAATTTTTTCCACATCTTTATCTACTATTGAAAATCCCTTTGCGCGAAGGGGATACAAAAATTTGCCCCGATGGGGAGCACAGCTTCCATGATGGGGAGGGGGCTACCCCACCTGGACACCCCATTGGCGCCACCCATGCGCTTGCTTCATCTTTCGGAGACTATTAAGAATTACAATTAAATCGCTAATTTTGTTAAGATTACATTCAAGTCTAAAAAAATGAGGTAAAAAAATTATAAGAAATTTAAGCCATGGTTTGACGTTGAAAAAATTAGCAATTAATTTTAAATCTAATAAAAAGAAATAAAAAACCCATTTAAATATGGCCTGTTAACTTAAACGAAAAACAATGCAGAATATGCTCGTGAATTCTTTTTAATTTTCTTTCTAAAAATGCCTTTACTGTGTTTTCCATATAAAAAAAATAAAGTTTCGCATTTAATAAGATTAAAATTATACAAACCACAAATTTCTGTTTTTGAGGTGGCGGAAATTAATATTCTCTAGAGATGTGTCTCAAGAGGCAAACACTTTTTTTGCATAACAATATAAAAGTCACGGGGATTTTGTACAAATCATTCTTAATTAAGAGCTTTATGAAAAAAAAGTATTTGCTTTGTTTTGATAAATTCAAAGAAATGTCGTCCTGTTTATCGAAACATTTCTTCTCTGACAAGTGCATAATTAGAAGTTATCTATTTTCCATTATGATTTATAAGCTCATATTTACTGAAAGATGTAAATGTAAATGAAATTACGGAATAAATGTAATAGAAATGTTTTCAGCTCTCCTGAAGACATTGCCCATAAAGCATGTGTTTTGGTGAAACCTTTAATTGATTTCTTCTATTTCGTTTTTTTAAGTCGATACATTTAACAAAAATTTATACAATTCTACCTGAATTCATTATGATTCTATTGTGTTATAATTTTACTTTAGATTATAGCATAAATAAATAATAAAACACCCACAAAACTATATTTTAAGTGTTGACATTTTTATACTCTATAGTCCCTTTGTTCGTGCCATTGTTAATTCAATAAATATTAATCAACATTTGAAATGGCTATATAATCGGACTGTGGAGCTCGTTTATGTGTTTAGTAAATAGTTCAAATTAGTGTAACAACTATTTATTTATGGTTTACCTTACAACAGACAGTTTACAAAAATAATTTCAGAAATGGAACAAGCATAAAGAAGATAATTGTTCATGGCACGCAATGAGCTCCATCGCTTGGTGTCAACTGAAGTTCAAAGCTACAGAGGGCGCTGTATCTGATGTCAGTCACAGTCAGTTATGGTTAACGTTACAAGAGAGACTACAGAATCCATTAAGCTACCGTTCTATTAAGAAAGCATTTAATATCAATATTATCCTTACCATTAAAAAAATAACCTTAGATAACTCCAGACTGATTAGTTGACGCATTAGATTAATGTCCCATTTTGAAATAACTACAAGATATATTAATTTGCCGATAAAAAATAACGTTAGGTAATTCAAGATTGTTTTGTTAATTCCTAAGATTAATGTCCCGCTTTGAAACTACGCGAGGAGTTTGATAAGTTCTGTAAATATGTTTTTACGTATTATTAGGTTTGTTTGATTATATTGCGGGCATATTTGTGAAGCATCTGTAAAATCCTATATTCTGAGCATTTTTACATTTCTTTAAAGCGGGACATTCACCAGTAATCCACTCCACATTTTTAGAACACAGGATGCCAAACCAATTCGTCGATGTAAGAAACTGATGACCAATGGTGTAAATCGAGGAAAAAGATGGAATTCCATCAGATTTGAATTTTCATTCTGCCCACTAGGTCGGAAAACTGAAATACGATAGTAGGGGGACCGAGCCTCTCTCACACAAGCAAAACCCACAAAAGGGGGAGGATGTGTGTCGATGGTAGTCAGTATGGGAAAATCAGGGCAGGGGGACCCGTTTTGAAAGCGGGGGCAGGAGGAGGCGCATTAACCTAGGGTATCGGGATATCTGTAGGTGCGATCGGAGTACTCCAACCTGTGAATGACCCACCAAATATTATGGCCTGAAAATGGAAACGGTGTGCTAAGAAGCCCTCAGAGTGGATTGGAACAGAAAGATGGTGAATGTCCAACCCACAAGGAAAATCAAAGAATAACGCTGAAATGCTAATAAAGGCATTTTTTCTATCAAGTGTGGTAACTCAGTTAAACTGAAGTGATCAGACATCTAGAATTCGCCGGGACAGTCCTAGTTTTAATTTCTTATGTCCCGACTTCAAAAAATGCCCTTGGTGATCCCATTTTTGCTTCTAACGAAATAATTTATATAAAAACAATTACAAAAAATTTGACTAGCTACAGCTTTAGAAAATAAACTCCTGAATAATTCTTCTTCCCATCTTTTAAGTCACTTTAAAGATGGCCACCCAAGATGAGATCACAGTATGATACATATCACATAGCCGTTTTACTTTATAAATATTGGTAAAATAAAATATATGCTGAAGTCAAAAATATTAAGAGTTGAATTGTGTCTATAAATATGAAACAACTCCCAGTTATTAAAGTTTCAATAGCAAAAACTTGCTTTGTTTAGAATTGAATTTAAAATGCAATTTTTTACAATCAGTTTTATCAAAATCAAATTAGAAATAATAATAATAATTTTAATTATTTATGAGTATTTCAACACTTATTGAATTAGCAAAAATTTCACATTTAAGATATCAAAAGAAAAACAATTTCAAATCGTTCTAGTTATGCTAAAAGATTTCTGCGATGAAGACTAAAGTAGAAATACTGTCTGATTTAAGAAATATTGAACCATTATCACTTAAGAAAAGGTAGCGATATCCGTTTCCTTCGAAGCATAAGACAGTGCACGGAAACTGCTTAAAGTAATATTTTCCTTGGAAGAAGGAAGAAGATGGTATCCGGGCAAATGTTAAAGTAAAAGAGAGAGAGAGTAGAATTGTGGTAGAATATTTCTAGGAATATTTTAATGTAATCAAATGTATCAGTGCCTGGAAAATACCCATAAAATATAAAAGATTCCACCAATTTCTAAGCTAGAAAACTCAAGGCTGTCTACTATCTTAAGATCCGCTTTAAACCATAAATGCAATTAATATCCTAAAGATAGCATTCTTCGTTTGGCAGTTTAATTCAATTTTAAGTGAAGCATTTGAGACATAAATGTATAATTGAAAGAATGGTTTAAAACATCCCTTTATAAATCTCTACTAACAACCGTCCTAAAAATAAAGTAAAACAGAGACCAACGGAAATTCCCATCTTATTTCTAGTCCCATGGGTGCTATTTCTATCCCAGGCATTTAAAATTAGGTCAATTCACATGACTCTACAATCACGTTGTGACGCATGTCATTTAACATCTAACTGCATTTTGCTTGAAGCTATGTTGTGACGATACGGCCTTTTTCAGCTGCAAGAAGGTGCAATGCATGCCAAAATTAAACTGGCGCCGAACATTGATTGACCCGCCTAAACTAAACTATTCCCTACTCGGAATTTCAGCTAAAACATCATTAAAACCTGCATTTTATTCAGACCTAGTGTCCGGTATACCGGACACCAACTTTAAACTGCTTTTATTAATTCAATAATTGATGAAATTACATGCTTTACTTTTGTTTGATTCTCGGCTATCGCATAATTATAATATTTGCAAGAATTTCTCGTTTCGGGGGGTGGAATCATTCTATTTATTTAGTTTTTCCAAAACATCTGCAAAAAAATCTTTGTTCTTCGTAAAAATGAGTTCTGTGATGAATTATGACTTTTTTTTAGTCCCTTTCTACCATTTAAAATGTTTGTGCATTATTTTATTCTCCTCTGGA
Organism: Araneus ventricosus; assembly: GCA_013235015.1. Classification (NCBI taxonomy): domain Eukaryota; kingdom Metazoa; phylum Arthropoda; class Arachnida; order Araneae; family Araneidae; genus Araneus; species Araneus ventricosus. The sequence goes on from BGPR01002004.1 coordinate 104,399, forward strand.
AAACATTTTACAGTGAAATTTGTGTGATGATTCATCTTTCTTTAAGTAGAAATATCCGGTTTTGTCTGGATACAGGACATAGGATAACTTTTTAAATTTTTCACCTACAAGCTTGAAGTTTTATTTTTGAGATACCCTTTGTAGTAGTACACAGTACACCAAAGGAAAACAGTTTCACTTCACTATATCTAAATTCCGACAGAAGGGGGTTAAGAAAAAAATGCGACAAAAATATGACATATGAAAAGAATATGACAATGTTAATCATCTTAACCAGAAGTCTTACTCTCTAATGCATGGACAACAGGACTATTTTGTGACCATTACATATGCTTCTAGGATTTAGTCTGATGCTCAAAGTTTTCAGCAAAATCCTGCTGGTTTCAATCCATTCCGAGAGTGGTCTAACTCACCTTTATGAATATACGTAAAATAAAATTATTGCTGTTCTGCAACTTAAAGAATTTTAGATGTCCGTAAACTTCTTAATTAACAAGAATCACTCTAGTTTTAAAGTTATACAGTGGAACTTGGCTAATTCTAACGTTTTTCGATCGAATTTGGTGATTCGAATTTTTTCTCTGATCCAATGTATTTACTATTAAAATAATGTTAAAATATCGTTTACAATTATAAATAATAAACAAGAATTATTATAATTAACAAGAATCAGTCTGTTAATTAAGTTATTAATAAACAAGAGTCACTCTGGTTTTAAAGTTATACAGTGGAACTTCGCTAATTTTAACTTTTTCAATTCGAATAAGTTGGTAATTCGAATTTTTCTCTGATCCATGGAATTTACTATTAAAATGATGCTAAAATATCGTAACTATAATTCAAATTTATTTTGGTTAAATGGAAGTCAAAACTAAGAAATTAGACTAAGAAACTAAGAAAAAAAATCGTTTTTATTTCTGAATTTTTTTCCATAGTAAAACTCTTTCGTACCTTGTGTCCTCGGTGACTATAAGTGAAAAATTTTATGAAACCCCTAATTTACTCGCATATTTTATCACTATATCAAAATCAATACAAAAAATTTCACCTTAGAGAAACTTTGAACAAGTTTGATGTTTCTTTGTTTTGAAGTTTCAATGCAGTATTGTTGTATTCAAAGTGTGCCATACTGATCTTTTATAGAAATCACTTTCCTGTTCGTTGGAATTATTTTTTTGAAATCATTATATTTTTAATCATAGTTATTATCGCTTTATTTGTTAAAATTACTGGCTGTTTATTTATTAATTAGGAATCCTTTACTAAAAATCTTAAATTTAAAAAATAAAGTACATGATTATTATATTTAATTACATTTTAATACATACATTTTAATCAAATTTTACATAAATTTACATTTTTAGTTTAAAAATTGCCATTTTCTCCTGCTATATTTAATTTTAGACTTATTTTTTTCTGAATTCGAATTTTTTTTATTAATGGGGTTTTCACTGTGGTGCCTTCAACTTCGAATTAGCCAAATTCCGCTGTAAATAAAAATTATCTCTAGCTATATATATAACATGTATATAATTAAATATATAATTAAATGTTATTACACTCAGAAGTATCTGAAAAAATACCAGAATTATCATTAAAAACCACCTAACAGTAATCTGAAGAAAGAGAGGGAGTGAAAAAATGTTTATAAATTTGTTTTCATATAAATAATATAACCTTACTCTTTTGTATACGAAGATTTTGCTGCAACTTATTTATGCTTCTCCAGGCTTGCGTTTAGATCCTAAAAGACTAGTTTAGGATTTTATTTAGATTTTCAAAGACTCTTTAAGCTCCATGAGAACACCTCATAAAACCGCTCTCAGCAAATCAATTTGTGTTTTATTCAGCCAGATTTTCTACAATCTGAAAGAGATTACTTTGAGCCTCCTGGTATTAACTCCTTATCTTACTTATTTTCATTTTCACTGTTGCCTTTCATTGAATTTTCACTTTCAATTTAGTCTGAATTTCGTATCCTCTTTCTATGCCTCAAAACATTCGTTACAGCTTTGTAATGTAACCGTTATCAATACCAATTTTTGTGGTCTCGTTTGAATATTTTTGTCTTATGATGGAATTTTAATGTTCTAACAGATTTTTAGAGTTAATCGTAACAGCCATTCAGTGAAAGCTAAGATTTTAATTAGTTAGATTAACATCCAGAAACCTGTTTTGAGACAAATCACGCGAATCTGAACTGTGGTTGAACCATTTGACGATGAGTGAAAAATGAGGAGATAAGACCACAAAAATTTACTTCATCAAACTTCTTTCATTTTTTTTCCTAATCAATCTTACTTTTGCCTGCAGATTAAAAGCCGAAACCCGACTCTGTAATCTTAGACAGTATTCAATTTGCTCACCTATCCATCAAAAGTTCATGATTTCGAGATCGTTAGAAGATACACTTTCTTATATGCTTCTTGCATTATTAATTCTCTACTATGACACTACATTTTCTTCCTGAATTATCGTAAAAAAATATTTCACTTATTGCTTTAATAATAAAATAATTTTCTTTTTTATTTACAGAATTTTATTTATACAACGGAATTTAGCATTTTTAACCCTTTAAGTATGTGTTTTAGTAATATTTTTGTTCAATAATTTAGATTCTGTTTCAATAAATTCAAAAAATCAACAGATTATTAGTCAACAGATTATTAATCAACAGATTAAAGTTTAATGATGTTGTGAAAATCTGCTAAAAAACTGCAAATTGAATTGAAGACAAAATGCAGATTTTTTGCTGTCTTAAAAAATCTGCAGGATATATCTAGAGAAAAATATGATAACAAATTTTTTTGCAGATTAACTTGAAGAAAAATCGCAGATGTTTTGCTGTCTTACAAAAATCTGCAGAATATTTAGAGAAAAATATAATAAGAAAATTTTATGCAGATTAAATTGAAGAAAAAATGTAGATTTTTTTTCTCTCCAAAAAATCTGCCTAATATTTAGAGAAAAATATAGTAAGAAAATTTTCTGCAGATTTTCTGCAAATTGAATTGAAGACAAAATGAAGATTTTTTGCTGTCTTAAAAAATCTGCAGGATATATCTAGAGAAAAATATGATAACAAAAGTTTTTGCAGATTAACTTGAAGAAAAATCGCAGACGTTTTGCTGTCTTACAAAAATCTGCAGAATATTTAGAGAAAAATATAATAAGAAAATTTTATGCAGATTAAATTGAAGAAAAAATGTAGATTTTTTTTCTCTCCAAAAAATCTGCATAATATTTAGAGAAAAATATAGTAAGAAAATTTTCTGCAGATTAAATTGAAGAAAAAATGCAGATTTTTTTCTGTCTTCAAAAAATCTGCGGAATATGTAGAGAAAAATATAATAAGAAAATTTTCTGCAGAATATTTAGAGAAAAACATAATAAGAAAATTTTCTGCAGATTAAATTGAAGACAGAAAAAATCTGCAGAAATCTTTAAGATATCTTCAAAAAATTTTTCTGCAGATTTTTTTTATCTGGGCGGGCCACTACTCCCCCGAATTAGGAAACATCAAATTACCGTCTTTCCCTTCCTTTTCCTAAACGTTTTACTAAAAGAAGCAAACTGCTAAAAATAGGGAGATTACTGAAAAGTGGGACTTAATAGTTATCTAATTAACTAGAACCATAAAGAGAGTTATCTCTCCCTGAAGTGAAACTGGGGTGAACTGAATGACTCAGTCGACGTGATTCAGGGTTTGTGGCCGACGCATAGCAATCCCCATTACGAGCAGCACATGTGACGTTCCCTCAGACAGAGGTACAACCATCATCGCTGATGTGCTCAAAACGAGCAACATCACCATTATTGCACCCTCCAGGGAAGAGAGAACCTACTTACTTTTACGGCAACCTCTCATATCCATATCTGAGGTGCAGACCGGAGGGATTGAGAAATGAGAATCAGACAAAGCATCTACCCACATCCTGCCTAGGCATCCGGAGTCGCTGAATTACCGGCGTCACGACAGCAGTCGGAAGTAAGGTAGGAGTCCTTATAGCCATCATCGGTCACGGACCAATCCTTTCCGAAGGAAGCACGTCCCGTCATCGGAGTAGAGGTAACTCAACCCCATACCATTATTGCACTCCTAGGGGAAGCGAGAACTCGCTTGTTCATCCAGCGGCTTCTCTCATCAGTAGAGTATTGAGCAATAAGAATGAAATATTTCAATACAACAAAGCAGCGTCAAAAATAATTCTGGATAGAATTACAGGACTCTAAGTCACAAACTTTCTAGTGTCAGATTTAATTAGTTGTAAATAAATTTATATCATAAACCCGCCATTTTACTTAAAGGAATCAATTTAGCATGCCAAACATAATTACACAAGGGATTTAACATTCAAAATCACATTGTCTTATTTGAAATTGTGGCGTCATGTTCCTTTTTGTCCCTGCAGCAAGGTGAATATTAGAATCCAATATGGAAATGGCCTGACGCCCTCAACTCTTATCACGTGAGCTTAGTTTTGTTTCGTTTTTTTTAGTTTAGATTGACATCCCGTTTTGATGTAACATTAGATCTATTTTGGGACGGATCTCGTAATTTTGAGCGGTGTTCAGGTCGCGAGGAAGACACCTTCATCGCCAAACTTCCACACCAAACCAGGGGGAGGATATTTTAACCCTTGACAGAATTAATATACTCCAATCATTAATTGATGGTTGATCCTTGGTAGTTCCGGACCTCAAACTCAAAATCCTCTGATTCCGAAGACGAGGTTCTGCAATTTTTGAAACAATTAAAAGTTTTATAAAATACTAAAAAAATTCTAAAAACAGGATTGAAATTTTATCAAGAATATGTTCTTAAACTAAAAAAACTAAACAAACTAGCTTTTTTTTAAATATATTTTGAGTTCAGGATGCCAATAAATTTGCCATTTAAATATTCAATTTCTGAAAAGTCCTTAACAGGAAAAGTGCTTCTTCGTTGAACATTGGAGATAAAACAGGTTTACATGAAAAAAGTAGCGCAACTGAAATTTTGAACTCAGCATTGTTCTGACCCAAGCCAGTGATAAGTCCTCCACGCTTAGAGAATAAGCGATCTAAGGACGGACTTCAAACTTTTAAACTGAGTCATCCTTCTGTTTGCTCCTTTGCTACATCCAACATTCCTTTAATGACTTGAATTCTGTTGTTTTGAACAAGCGGTCATAAAGCAGGGAGGCGCTTGCCAAACGGTCTCGCGAATTGTTTGTCCAGACGACACCGCTTGATTCCTTCGTGACGCTTGGCTCAACGCCAGATTCTCCCGGCCGCCGATAAATCACGATAAATTAAGCCCCGCGCCCATTTAGCCATCGAAGCGAAAATAATTACCTTTTCGAGCCTCGGCTTAAATTTCCGACGTCCAGGGAGTTGGTCGAAATTTACTCGCTTTTTAAGTCTTTACCGCGAAATTGTGGAAAGGATTTAATGGCCAAAAGGAAAGTGTCCCGTCCCCATTTATAAAGCTTTAAATACATTTGTGACTTGTATTGGCGAATAAACTTATGGTAAGAATCCAGGAAA
>BGPR01002004.1:109937-121424 GCA_013235015.1 Araneus ventricosus
TGAGTACAGCCGATTCAGTCATCTGTAACAGTTTGTGAATTTAGTATCTTAATATAAATAAAAGTCATTGTGGGTATGTGGATATGTATGTGGGTATGTATGTGGGTATGTATGTGGGTATGTATGTGGCTATGTTCCACATCTCCTCCTAAACCAATGGACGGTTTTCAACCAAATTTTGTACACTTATTATTTAAGACAAGGGGAAGACACTTATGAACTTTTCTAAGTCTCAAAGTTAATTAAACAGTCAGTTAATTAGAAAATAACCGAAACCGTTTTTCCGCAGTAACTTCGGAGCAGATTGTCTGACAAAACATATTTTTATACCATCTTAAAGTTCAAATTTTTACCTTTTCAATGATACCAATTTCATTTTTGTAACATTTTTCCTTCGATTGTTATTAATTTTTAAAAGTTCAGACAACAATTAAATAATTAACAAATCCCATTGACTCGGCGATTCTCGATGAAGAATATTTTATTTTTCAATCGACTGTCACGTGATCCTTCAGGAATGCGAAAACATGAGGAATAAATTCTTTTTAAAATCAAATATCACGTAATCCTTCTTTCCGCTGTAACTTCGGAACAAATTGTCCGATACAAATTATTTTTATACCATCTTAAAGATAAAACTTTTGCCTTTGCAATGATACCAATTTTATTTCTGTGACATTTTTCATTCAATTTTTATTAATTTTTTAAATTTTACGTGCAGACGATTTTGAAATAACGCAAATTTATAGCTACTCAGTTGCTAGGAGATGGTTAGACTTTGAACTAATTTACCTTTATTTCTGAAAATTTTGCTTATATTTATAAGTATCCATAAAATAAGGCAGAATTTACATGTATCTGTCTGTCTGTCGGTCAATCGGTTGGTCGCAAGAACTCCTCCTAAACGGTGAACGGTAGCGACGTGAAATTTACACACGGCATTCTAGAGCATATTTTTAGGTCAAAGGTGTTATTTTCAAGTTTCAGAGTTAATTAGTTCTTAAGATATTTAATTAAATAACGAACATTAGCCGCTTTTAAGCCTAATGTTTAGACGTTTTTTGCCAATAACTTCTGAAATCTTTATTAGACAACAATTATTTTTATGCCATTTTAAAGACCAGAAAATGATCTTTTTAATGCTATTAATTCCATTGCGATGAAATGTTTTCTCCGATTGCTATAAAGGTTTAAAAATATTTTTTAACGTAATTTCTAACAATACTTTTTATTCTTATAGAAATAAATTCAAGCCAAATTACTGTTTCGCGCGCGGGCTTTTGCCGGTGTTAATTGTCAGGGGCACCTTCCGATAAGCCTAGAATGATAGTCGGTGTGCCAGTACTACTAATACGTAAACTCGATATACCGAGACTGCGCAATGGCACACAGTTAAAAATTACACACCTAGGTACAAACGTCGTGAAAGCTACTGTTATGACTGATATAGGGAGAAGAGAGAGTGTTTTAATTCCACGCCTTCCGATAACACCGAAGGATTTATCATCACAGTTCAAAAGGTAACAAATCTCTGTAAAAATATCATTTTCGAGGCTCAGGGCCAGACACTGAAAGTGGCAGGCGTACATTTGGAAAAACCATATTTTTCCCATGGGCAACTATATGTGGCCTGTTCACGTGTGTACAGCCCACACAACCTCTACATCCGTGCAAATAACGTGGTATACAAAAGTATATCATCCTAGATAAACAATTTATATAACTATATCAGCATACATGTACAGTACACTCCTGTCAGCCGTCCAATTAAGTATTATTAACCGTCAGAACTTTTCCTTTCCCCTTTCAAAATGCAACAAAACATTTGCATTCGTGAATTAAAAAAAGAATAATTCAAATTCTTCGCGCACGAAGTCGAGGGTAACAGCTAGTAATAAGAATAAATTTGGAAAGGAATTAGATTATTGTAATGTATTAGCCGCTCTCGCCGCCCTCTGGGCGGGTTCGCGGTCAGCACCCACTTTGCTCAGTACTGCCCCTGCCCCTCTCTGCTTCGAGGCTATCAGCCACTACTTTTTTTTCAGTTTTAAATACTACATGAAGATCAGTGGAACAGACCATAAAACCATAGTAGATTTCACATATTCTTTGTAAACAACAAATTCCTTTAAAATTGTAAAATCTTTCAATGAACCCCGTCTAGTTGTAATGCTTTGTATAACTTTCTCACGAATTTTGGCATGAAAGTATGATATCACCTACAATAGGTATTTTACATTATTTTTGACACGCCATTTTCATGTAACTGTTGGGATCATTGATGAAAACAAAAGGTAATCGCAAAATTAAAATGTGTATTCGAGAAACAGCTTCATTCTCTCATTTAACAACGCTGCATTCCGTAAAAGTGTTTTTCTTGTGTTGCCAATCTAATAAAAATAAATTTAGAAAGGAAACAAAATCGTTTGCTATTGATTTTAAGTTAAATATTTGCTAAAACAAAGATAATAATATTTATAGATATGTCTCAACAAAATAGTCTGCTATTAAAACCAAAATATGGACGAGTTTCCTGCTTTATTTGTTTACATTTAAGTGCTGGGACTACGTAATTCCTCGGTGTAATGCTAAGTCAAACATCCCAGAAGATAAAGTCAAGGTTTTTAATGTAAGTAAACAAACCAGAAAACTCTTCCATAGAGATTTTTTAACAAAATTGTCTGCTATTAAAGTTAAATTCAATTGGAATGAAATGCAATAGAACAAATGAAAAATACTATTTTAAACTTTCCAGGAAAATAAAGCGGAACATTCTGATTCGTTAGTTATTTGACAGAAGTGTCGTAATAAATAGGAGAAATCAGTCCAGTTTTTGAGGCTCAGGAACACGGTACTATTTTGCAAATAAATCTCCGTTAATTCCGTTAATAAATTCCGATTATTTTGAAATATCTCTCAAAAATTAAGGGTGCTGGTCGGCAGACGACCCTTGATGACATATTTAGACCTCATAATCTTTCATATGAAATAAAAATTGTGGAAATCCGTCGCGTGGTTGTGGCTGGTGAACTGTCTAAAGGTTTTCCCCATAGAGAATGTATGGTGGAGAAAAGTTTTTCGATTTCGTTCGAAACTGGGGTAATGGTGGGGAAGGCGACCCTTGATGACATATCTAGACGTCATAAACTTTCATATGAAATAAAAATTGTCGAAATCCGTAGGGTGGTTGTGGTTGGTGAACTGTCTAAAGGTTTTTACCACATCATTTTAAATATATAGGTGTTTTTTTAGAAATACGTTACTTCATGGATATCATTCCAGATTCAGTGTAGATCATTATATTGGGAAATTCATGAAATTTCATTATTATGAGTAATTTAGTACCGTTTTTTTTTTTTTTTGACAGTCGCTGCCCTTGAAGTACAGTGACGTAGTAATCGGAGGGGGAGGGCAAAAGAAGCAAAGATGCCCCATTTGCAAAATATGAGTGCATTTATATCACTTTTTAAAGTCAAATATGATGAGGGGTGAAAAAATAATACCATGCCCCAAGTGTCATTTATACTTATTTATAGGGGGCGAAAAAATCTTATTACTCATTTGATAACACTTACCCTCACTTCACCACCGCTGAAGTATTCAAAACTGCTGTTGAAGCCCTAACCGAATCAATCCTTGACACTTAAATTCTCCCTCGTAAATCTAAATCTCTAACGCCATTTTAAATACACCGAGTTTTGTTATCTATTGTATTATCATTTTTTAAAACTAAAACGCAAGTACAAACTGCAAAACTTTGAACTTCTACAAATTTTACTTAAATTTTTTATTAATTTAATTTAAATCTATATCTGATTTTGCTTATTGATTTAAATCATTGGCTTATACAGGGTGTCAGACAAAGGACTCCCTCATTTTAAAATTAAATAACCGCACGGAGATCGATAGAAGAAGAACAGTGATGTTTGATTGAAAGCGTAAAATCTGATACAAAGTTTCAAAATAGCAGATAAATGTTCACAGGTGCGCTGCAGGTTGTAATAGCTATTCAGAACTGATAGAAAATCTATAAACTGTCCTAGAAGCACGAAAATGCCTAATTTGAATCGATTGTGATGTGATTGCAACGATTACTTGCAAATGACAGTTTATAGCTTTCTCGAAATCTGAACTGATTACAACGTACAGCGCCACCTGTCGGCAACATTTATAACTTAATTTGAAACTTTTGTATCAGATTTTACGGCTTTCAGACTAAGCATATCACTGGTTCCGTTCTTCTATCGATCTCCGTTGCCGAGTTATTTAATTTTAAAATGAGGGAGTCCTTTGTTGGACACCCTGTAGTATTTATGCTCTCTTCAAAGTCTTTTATGTTTTTGAAGTAACCTGAAATTTTCAAAATACTTCCGTAGTTAGAGAATGATATACCGTTTCACTTCACGGCATTGTAGTGTATTAAGATGGCGAACTTTTTAAAGTTCGGTATTCCAGTGTGTGTACGTTTGATTGCATCATTCGTGCAGAGATGAATGAATCGAAACATATATCGAAAGCAAACGTACCAAAATAGCCCTCGTGTTGCTTCAAAGCGGAACAATAATATTATAAAAACTAAAACTCAAAATTCAAAACAAACCAGGAAGAAGTAAAATTCAATACTTTAAGTTTTTCGTGTTTTATATTGTATAAAAATTTGTAGTCGCTTTGTATACTTTACACCACTGAAAATTTTTTATTGCAATTGTTATAAAATATATTTATTTTTGAAGCTAAGTTTTGATGCTCCTTAATTTTTTTATTCGGTTTTGTAAAGTTCTCCCAATTTAATTTAAATCTGCTTCCTTGACTCATTCAAATATAGTTAAGAATAAGATTAATGAATGCAGATAATTATTGCAATCAATTTCTCACAATTCAATGAATAAAGTTGTTTTTCTTATTCCTTTTTGACATCTTTTATTACATCAGCTGAAAATCTAGAATGCAAATTTTAAATTTATCTAAAAATTTCAAGTTTCGAATGTGCGAATATCATAATATCGTAGCAGGAATTCGCAACTCTCCTGTTTTTCTGAACTTTCAACTTCATGATATGCAATGTTATTAAGATGATATGGTTTTTAGGCTGGCATACTTTCTGTAAATTGTGTGATGTAAAAGTCGTTACGCACAAAATGCTACGGCTGATGCAATCAGACAAGAAACATAAATCAAGCGTGAAACATTACAATGCTATAATGTTTCGGAATCTTCTTTTTGAAAAGATTACCGTCAGATTCCATATTAAGAAAAATTTAGATTCTAAATCTATGAAAATGTGTGTCATATTCAGCAAAAAATATTTCTTGAAATATTACATTATTGGATGCGAGGAGTGGATAGATGAATATTGTTCTCTAGTTCATTTCTAGCTCAACGTTAAAATCTTCTAAGTGTTATATAATACTATTAAAAGATTAAGATACCTAAAACTGAGTCGGATAAAAATATGGCAGCAGTCGCTGTTGTTTCCATGAGCTCGTTGGACACGAATAAATACGATATGCTCTAAAAAATTTTTCTGCTTGGGTGCGGTAATGCGACAATCCATTGCACACCTGACAGGATTAATATTTTTTCGAAGAAAGAAAGGTTACTTACAAGGAAATTGAAAATAAATTTTAAAAAAGCAGGAGGAGCAAAGAGAAAACAAGCGGTAAGTAACGCCATTGATCACGCGTATCTGCGTCCGAATGTGTTAACAAGTCACGGGACCATAAAAAAGCATTTAAATAATCACTTTCAAGGCGTTACACAAGACTGTAAGCCTTTAAGTGGCATTGTTTGCATGGCAGATGACGCGTGAACATAAAATGTAATCCGAGAATGATAGCATCCATATTTTTAGAAAATAGTCGCTCGTGCTGCCATCTAGTGGTGTTTTTAAACTCTCTTTATTCTAACATAAAAATTAGAACTTAAAAGGATTTTTCCCATGAAGTGTTAAGTGAAATGAGATTCTCAGGAAGCTCCTGTCAAGTAAAGATTTTAGATAAATCATAAGTAAACAAACCTGTTAAAGAAGATACACAATTATTAAATACTTAACAAGTTCTAGTCACCTAACGACTAGCAAGATCAAGGGCAAGAGGGTATTGATGTCTGAGAGCGCTCCATGGAGGCAAAACATCAGTGCGATTTGTCACTTTTTTGAGCTAAATATGTTGAAGAAGCAAAAAAAATAATATCATTCTCCGGACGCCATTTATACTGATTACGACTGGGGGCGAACAAATTTTATCATTCCTCGGGCCAGTGGCTGACTGGGTCTGAAAAGAGTGGTTGCCATGAGAAAATGGGGGCCCTATCACATCTACGTTACCATCTCAAATATATTTTTTGATATTATTTATTACGAATACAATAAATTAAAATCAATAAGTTAATATAATCTATTCCTAATCTAAAACTCTATTAGATATATAGATTACTAAATACAGTATACACGTATTATTGAAAGTGATAAATATCAAATATAAATGTAATTTTATGATTTCATATTAAATAATTTTGGTGGTTGTATAGCATACTGTAATTTTGGAACTATATTGTTACATTGAGAATATTTTAACCAAACTAAAAATAGAGTGCAAACTATTTACCAATTTTAAATTTTTTTAAGAGAATAATTCTAACTGTCAAGGACTAACAACTGAAATGTACAGAAGTGGCATTAATGGCAACTCAGGAAACATTTGAGTTCACTAGATGACTGTGCAAATCTGTTAATGAGTACTCTATATCCAAATCATCTAGAAATTCCTTTTCATAGCAACATACAGGAATTCCAAGTTCTCCTCAGACAATGAATTTCTTAATATGGTCTTTATGATCTTTAGTCGACACATATCCTGGGGGCCCGAATTGTCTTATGTATAAGGGGGCCCACTTGCCATCGGGCCAGCTGGCAACCTGGCCAGTCCGCCACTGCCTCGGGCACCACTTCTCGCTACGATACTGTTACAGAAATTGCTCAGAATTAGGTTCATGAGGAAGTTGTAAAACGATTTGACTAATTTTGAATATGCAATAAGACTAGCAAGTAAAACGTTAAAAAACAACATAAAATATAAAAGTTCCTTTCTAAATGCAATTACCCAATGCACTGACTGCTATCTCATTTTGGAAATTATTTATTTTTAGAGTCAATGAATTTTTAATCGAAATTTGTGGTTTATAAAAAATTAAAGAAGGAGTCCAGTGAAAGTGGCTTCTGAAAACTATAAAAAGTCTCTTCATTTGAGAGGCAACGATGATTTCTCTATTAAAAAGTGAAAAACATTGAACAGTTCTCTGAAAATTCGTGATTTAACATTTTTATATTCAAAAGACATATTTGCTTAAACTACTTTGTATAAACAAGGATAGATTAAAGGCTAGGTGCACCAGGGGGCCAAGGCTCAAAGGAAGCCCCTCCCCCCAAAATGTTTTTTTTTTTTTTTAATATAGCGATAGATTTAAGTATTCTCGATACTATTGAAATTCAATTCCATCTAGCCGGACGTAAAAGGCAAGTTCAGATGGACTGTTGTTTTGACAATCATAACCCTATTAGCACTATGATTCTCTTCGACAGGGTTGCCATATTGGCCTTTTTAAGGCTTAAGGTTGGCCTTAAGAATTTTCATTTGGCCTTAAACTCACTTTTTTTGCCTTTTTTTTTGGCTTTATTTTCATTCATGATTTTTAGAACTACTTTTTACAAGTATTTCACGGGTCAAGATTCCAAGAATCGGGGTGGAGCGGGGTGAAAACAGCAAATGGATGTGATAACACGCATTTTATGTTTATCTGTACTAGTACATATTATTCTCTAAATTTGTGAATTGTCTTCACTTTTGAGCATTTTATTTATACAGCAAAAATTAGTATAATTTTAACAAATCTATAATAAATATTACTTCATTTTTAATTGAAAGTCATAATTAAATATTTTTGAACTTATCGCACATACTAAAAGGTTTGTTACATTTACTTAAATAACTGCAAAAATCTCTAGTCTCCGTATAACAAAATTTTCTCTATAGCGAATTTTTCAACTGGAACCAAGCGATTTCGTTATAGGGAGATTCCACTGTAATTTCGAAGCTAAAAACAGAACATTCTTGAAATTTTTATAGCTTATTACGAGTCATCAATTTTATTTATACTAATGGAATACACTTTTTATACTGTTTATTATTTATTTTGAGTACGGAATCACTTTTCATTTATTATGACAAAACTGAAAAATAACCTTGTATACTTTCGTTCACTCACGAGATAATATACTATGTTCAGCTATTTCATTTAGCCTTCACTTTTCATTCTAAAGCTGTTTATGGAGTGGATAAAAAAAATTTCACTTCAATGATGTTTCATTAATAGAGAATTGATCAAACGCGTCATTCTAAAATGATTCATTTTTATAAAATAAAGCATTTTCTAATCATAAATTTAGCGAAAAATAAGTATTTCAATCAGTTTTTTAAATTTGGCCTTTTTTGGCCTTATTTTTAAGAAGGTTTGGCCTTATTTTGTCATTTTGATCTGGCAACCCTGCTCTAGGATGTTGTAGTTCGATATTCGGAACGCTGTACAATGTCGTGAAGATATCGTATCAATATGTGGAGCATCTTGTGCTAAGAGGGAGATGATCAGACATTCATTTTTCCGGGCTTGAGGAAGAAATAGAATTACTGCAAAGATATCTTCTCTCTCGAAGCCGCCAGTAAGTGGTTAAAGTGAATGATGAGCGTTCATTTACCATGATTATCAAATACGTTTTGTAATAAAGTAAATAAAGTTCAAGGGATTTTAATAATTTAATATCAGAGAATGCCACCTTTATATAAGTAACTTTTTCGGACAATACCTACTTCGGGAATGGGAAATTAATCACTTCCGGTTTCCATTCGTTCCATAAAGTAAGTTATTTTTAATATTTCTTTTTATTGTTGTATCATATTTGGCAGCAAATATTTCATCATATAACTTCACCACAATTACCTAAGCTCACTGAACTACAAAAAGGAAGAAATCGAATGAATTTCATAAAAATTTGAGATATTTTCATATAATGAAGCTTAACGCTATATTCATATTTATTAAACAGACTACAGTATTCGAATCTCTCTGTCTTATTTTTGAAATGTTAAAAAAATCATTTCTTATACTATTATTATTTAGCTTACTTTAGACTATTTAGAATAAAGTGTAAGGGAATCGATGTTTTATTCCCATTTGTTAACTTTGTGATAGCTTTGACACACCGTTAATGGCGGGGAGACAGGAAGAATTAATGATATTATCAATCCTCTATTATTGATTTTATTATCCAATGGGCTAATTTGGCTGTGGCTTAAGAAAGCTATTAATCAAAGGGTACCTAAAGGTTTACTGAATATTTTAATTTTGAATCAAAATTTTTTAAAAGTAAAAATATAATTAGAGCGGCCATAGATTTTATAATGTTGTATAAATGTTGTATCAGTTCTAAAAATATTCATATAGATAGCGTTATAGAAGTGCACAATAACTATTCGAAGGCGAATTATTATCAGGTTTTTAAGGAGAAATATTAGGAATTTAAAATTGTGAGAGGATTAAAGAGAAGAAAACAATTCGATGAGAGAACATCAGTGGATACACAATTTAATGTAAATTCAGATTTTCGAATTAATACCTTTTATGTGCTTATCGATACGATTTTCACAGAAATGTGTAAAAGAAAATCTGCATACGATCAAGTACTTTCGAAATTTGGATCTCTAGTAAATTTAGAAAAACACGATAATGAACTACTTCAAAGTAAAACAACAACTTTAATTAAACAAGATTCAGCTCGCTTAGAAAACAGTTTGGTTGAAGAATGTTTACGTTTCAATCACATAAATTTAATTGACTATTTAGAAAAATCAAAAGCTGAACGCATTTTAGAAACAACAAATCAATCAATTATAGTTTTACACATTTCCCAATTTAAAAGCTGCGGTATAAATATAACTAAGTATTGCTTACACAAATTGTACTGGAGGAAGATTATTTTTGACATCAAAAGCGATTAAGAATTATTTAAAATCGCCATTACAGCTATCTATATAAAATGATTTCAGTATTTTACATACAGAATATGATATATGCGAAAATATAAACCGAACCAAAATTATTGATGAATTTTCCATAAATAAATACGTAAAAAATTATAATTTAAAATTAACGTATTTGTAACAATCAAATAAAGAAATAATTGCAAAAATGTTGAATAAAGTGCAGTGTTTATATACATATTAGTGTTATATTAATTTATATATTATCGTTACGAATCTGAAATGCTGTTTTACTGCTATGCTAGTCTAATGGCAAAAAAGAGAGTTTTACAAAGGTTTCTACTGGAGTCCAAGCCATTGAACCTCGACCTTGGCGACCATTTTGGCGACAAAAGGAAGCTTCTAGAAAATGCAAGAATTATGGCCCTATCTCTTCTAGGAACGGAGAACCTTCAAGAGATTTCTATGTGTCGTCACGCTCTAAATGCCACACGGAATACTCTAAATACCGAGGAGCTCAAACGAGTGAATCAATTTTCCTTTGGAGTTTTGTCCGTAGTGTAAGCTGGAGAGCTAATAGACACTAAGCGCTATTAAAAGTGCTGTTACTGATATTTATTCGTGGCCTGCTGTCTGCTTGTGTTATTAATTTATAAAAGAGCTGTTTAGTTTTGTTACCTGTGTTAACGTGTTTTTCTGGAATATTCATGGAATAAAGAATCATTTTTTTTATTATCCTGTTTGTTGGCCTGCATTCACATACACACACAGGACGATCTTCGTAACACTATATTATCTAAATATATAAAATTTGCCTACTTATATAATACTTTTCTAAAACTATAAATTGCATATTTTTATATCAATTAAATAAATAATTTAATGAATGTTAAATAAAATACAAAGGGATTACATATGTTTTAATATATTAATTTAAGTATTAAATAATTATTGTATTTAAAAATAATAAAATAAATGCATGAAATAGAATAGGAAAAATACTCCTTTTATAAAGTTACCACTAAAATTTATTATGTCTGCGATCAGGGGTGACGGAAGTTGGTTTCCAAAACCCTTTGTTCAAAGATCGCCAATTTACAAAAAAGTGTAGCGCTTTAATCAGAGAGCGGTTGACCTTCTTGTTTTCCTTCTCAATTAATTTACTCTTTTCGTTGGGCCATAGGCGCTCAAATTTCTAGTTACAGTTCTCACTGGGCGTCAAATTACTCTATCCCATGGCGCTCAAAATTGTTAAGATGGCACCGATTAATGAATTATATCTATAAATTGAATTCAATAAAAGTAAGGTATCGTAGCTATGAAATATAATTTCTTTTTAAGAGTGCGTCTGAAACGTGGCTGTGAAAGCATGCCCCAGTTAATATCTTCAATACAATTTTAAAGTCAAAAGAAAAAGAAATTAATTATAGGTGTAAATGTTACCATTATTGTACCC
>BGPR01002004.1:121434-203460 GCA_013235015.1 Araneus ventricosus
TTTCTCTTTCTCATCCTGTCTTCAGGGTCTTCTTTTTTGCACTCTTGCAATCAAACTGTAGGTAAATGTTATAACAGTGAGAAAACAAGTAATACTCCGATGAAGAGAGGCGAAGAAGAAAAGAAGAGTTGGGGGCACAAGAGAATAATATCACTGGACATTCAATATCTTTAGTATTTTGCAGTATTTTTCCGTCGTTATCTGTACGCGCACATTATTTCATAGCATCCATCACAAAATGCAAATATTACTCTATCATTCTGCGCATCTTGCCGGAGGTAAACAGTAAAATAACGTGCAGTTAGAGGGCATGCGCAGTTCCGTTTGTCACGTGAATGGGCTAAAGTTATGCACTGGTGCCCTACAAACGGTATTAACCATATGAGAATTTAATTCATAGTAATCCACGCAAACAATTTCCTTATTTGTTTGTATTTTATTACTATCTGGAGCAATCTCAATTGATGATTACTTAAAGTATCGGAGGTAATACGACACAGGGCTGGATTACGCCCTATAGGAGCCTATAGGAATACAAGCTTCGGGATTTCTCCTTTCCCCTCCTCAAACTGCAAAACCAAAATTTTTTTTATTGATTTTCATTCAATCTCTATGAAATAGTTTTTATGAAACAAATATTAAGACAGACCTAAATAACAAAATTTTTAATTGTGGATCACCTTTAGGAGAGTTGGTTTATGTATCTCGCAAATGAAAAAAAAAATGTAAAATTTAAGTTTAAAAGTAATTTCAAAAATAGATAAAAGTTACAAAACTTTTCTACACAATCTATAAATACTCTAAATACAAGCTTTTCCAGGACTATGAGTCAGTCAGCCAACTGTAAAACGAACTGAAACACACTGTTCTGCTTTGAAAACATTAGAAAAGGTCATAAGAACAATGCTCTGAAATTTAAGCGACACTTGATTTAAATTTGAGTAAGTTCAATACAAGGCTCTTGTAAATGAAATGCACTAATATAATTACTTTGAAAATAATGCAAAACAAGATGATCACGAGGTGTCGGGGGGCCTCCAAAGTTGCATGGCTTATCATAGGCAGTTGTCTGCTTTGCCTGTTTGATAATCCAGCCCTAATCCGGCCAATTGGCCGTTTCATCCATAGTTTACTCTCTTCAGGGATATTAGCACATATGTGTACGTTTAGTTTTTTTAATATTAAAATTATCCCAAGCGTAGTGATTGGCATTCACTACACTGATTACTCGTGGATGGGTCCAGATGGTCGATTCGGTGCTGTGTGTTGAGGAACGGATAGCTGATGCAGGGGGCCGGCACTTGAGTGAAATGGGTGGTCGTCACTGTTTCCTCTTTTCCCTAGAACTGGGGTGAGAAATGCTTAAATGTGGGCAGTTAAGCCTTGTATTCGACAGTTTTGTCATTTAATATCTAATGTACCTGTAAGCTCTCTCCACAGACATTTCCAGTCAACAATGGCACGCCACATCGGCCCGAAGAAGCCAGGTGTTCTTGCTCCAGTTAGAAGAACACAGAGGAACTTCCACCCCCACCCCCCCTTGCCGCCGCATACAACCATGAATCTCCTTACTCCAGTATCGAAATCCTCCAGTGCAATCAACGTATCATATCGGGGATTAGGCCCCTTCGGTGGCTATAGGCCCCAAAACATACCTGCTCTACGCTCTACGCTTGGATTTTCGACAGAGAGTAGTTGGACGGCAGAGAACTAAAGACAAGACGGACAGAAGGAGGTACATCGAACGACGCTGAGGTCTGATGTACAGGAAAGGCGTGGAGGTTGTCAGGCGGATCCCGTGAGAGAAGAATTTCAACATCGTTGAACTGGAGTCGAAATTTCTGGATTTAGGATACAATCGCGGAAATAAATTTAGTTCCAAAAGATGCCACCAATCGTTCATCGGCGCCCAGTTCACCGTAATTATATAGCAAACATTTTTGGAATTAAATTGTAATTAAACGCATTATAAGAATCTGCTGTGAGGCTCTTCAAAAAGAGCTATGTGCAGCCAGTGTAATGAGTCTCTGGGTTGAGGTCAAATGTCGACCCCGATGGCCTGAGAGAACGAGAGAATACCTTTAAACTAGATAAAATTACAATCGTGTTACCTCTTTCTCCCAAGCGTCAATTTAGCAGACACCGCGGGTTGTCCGAACTTTAAAATGTGAAAGAACTTCAGTTGTTTCTTTCGCTTTTTTCGCTTGTCTTTGCAGACATCACAGACATTTTTCTCAAAATAGTACGTATTCTATCTTATGCTAAAATGTTCTTGTGAAGCAAAACAAACCAAAATGTCACATTAAAAAGTATTAAAAAAAGAAACAGACAGCCAAAACAATTATTATTAACCAGACATTTAAACACCCGGTAACATTTTAGCATAAAATTTAATGAGAAAACTTTTTGTTCAAATTGTTATAATCTCTGTCTGTGAATACTGAATGATTTTTAATTTTACAAAAATATATATTTAATTACAGAATGCCTACATTCAGTTTCTTCAAAATAAATATTAATTAGAAATTTGATGATTAATAACTTAATTCCAATCCAAATTCTAAACAATAGTATTTTCAGCATATAATCTCGCACTGTCTGATTTATTTTCTATATTTGTTTTAAATATTATTTGTTGGATGTGTAAAGTGAATTATTTAAAATTTAAAGCTTCAGGAAGGCCCACTTATTACTTTTAGGCTTTATAATTTAATTGTATTTTTTAAAAAAAGTAAATTTTTTGTTCATTTACAGCAATGTATTTTCACTTGTATATATATATGATAACTTTCAATAACAGTATTTTATGAAATATTTCTTAGCAAACAAAACACAAAAGAACATGTCCAAGTCATAATAAATTTTGCAAAATTGAATTTATGCATTTTAGTATTTCGTGGAAACATTGCTAAAGGCAAATTGATTAAATACTCATGAATATTCAAAGCTGATAGTTAATTGAATCTACATATTGCTACAAAACTCTTTCGGTGGGTGTATGGGGTAAACAGTCCAACACGCAGGATAATGGAGAATGAAGGTTTATTCACAAATATGCAGGAAAACACGTAGGACAGGTACAGAAAACAATAGTTCTTGCACAGATTAGCAACGTAAACAGACAATTCACAGGCAATAACAGTTCAGCACTTTGATACTTAGCAACACAAACAGTCAGCAAATAACTAATAATGACAATAGCAGCACTTTCAATAGCACTCAGCTCACCAGCTTCCTAGCTCGCGCTGCAGACGAAACTCTAAAGTCGTTCTAGTGGATAAACATTTCTCAATACCGCTCGGCGTCTAACAGCTTACCAGCTCGCACAGAGGATAGAACTCCAAAGACGTTCGCTATCCAACGCGATCCCAGTCGATCAACATTCACTCCGTCATCCAAGCGCTCTCTTTATATAGTTTCCCCAGCAGGCCGTGAAATCACATGGAATCATCTAAAACATTCCAGATTATCTCCTCTCCTAATAGAGATATCGAGAAGATTCCAGCACCTTTGAGATCCCATATTTCGTCACCAAAGTAGCCAAGATGGTCGCCAAGGTCAGGTGACCAGACGTCTCTGCTGCCAGTCATCCATACTTACCCCTGTAAAACTCTCTTCCCAACCATAAGACTCACATTACTGGGAAGAGACTTTTCATGTTTGTAACAATATATATGAATAAATCTGTTGTAGTTAAACTTAGTTAATGAAATTTAATTTTGTTTGAAATGTATTTCGAATGAAAATGTATTTTGAATTTAGATGCATACAGTATTGCATAAACGGAATTTAATTTAGAATAACGTATGACAACGAACTATTTTGCATCACAAAAACACTGATTGAGCTATCTCTACTAATAATAAAGGAGTGTGTGTGTGTGTGTGTGTGTGTGTGTGTGTGTGTGTGTGTGTGTGTGTGTGTGTGTGTGTGTGTGTGGCCAATGTGTGTGTGTATTGTATTGTGTGTGTGTGTGTGTGTGTGTGTGTGTGTGTGTGTGTGTGTGTGTGTGTGTGTGTTAGCGCTCTACAGGTCAGACCGCTGGACCTAGAGCCACGAAATTTGGTACAAACATACTTTGGAGGGTGGAAATGTGCATTTGTGTGCACATTACAGCACAAAATCTTTTTTACACCATCTGAAAATGCAAAAAGTCACATTTTCAATGATATCAATTAAGTTGCCACGCAATCTTTTCTCTAACTTTAATAAGTTTTTAAAATATTTTTTGGTTCAATTTACAACAATAAATTCCATCGTTGCAACGCAATTCAAACCGTTTTCATTGTTTAAACGAATATCTAATTGCGTGTTTCTCTTTCATTGTTGAAAGCTGAGGTAATATCTTAATGCATTTTGCTTTCATATTTTATTTCATCAAAATTTTATGGAATCTGTTAACCAAGCTCTGAGATATTACGTATATTAAGAAATATATCCAATAAGTTGAATGACTGTGGTTGCTATGTTTTCATTTTTAGCATGTTTTAATCCAGTTAACATGCCGCTGGTCATAAAACGTGCCGTGCCATTTTAATGTTGAAATCGAATGCATATTTTGAAAGAGATAAGCAAGTGAAGATGGCAATTAAATGATACATATCATGATCAGTTATTTGACTCCATTAGGGACATTTATGTAGGCAATGAACAGAACAGGTGCAAGCCACTAAAAGAACATGGGTTAAATATCTACCACAATCTGAAGTTTAAAATTACGTTGTTAAAGCATCCATGAATATAAAATGATAGAAGATTAAATTGAAATAATATTCCTGGCGAACAAGCTGGTCGCCGAAGGCGGCTAGTAAAGAATAATTTATAAGAAGCTGTCGGAACACTTTTTCACTGCAAATTGAACAAAAGAACCCAGTTATCTTGTTAAAAAGATATTGCACTAAGTGAAAAGACGGTTTAAGTTTTGTCGGAGAACAATTCACTACGCAATCTCTCAACAATAATATTAATAAACACTCGTCGAATATCAGCTGTGATAGCGTTTTATTCTGTTTTGTGATCCCTGCTTTGAAATCATTATTTTTTGTAAATATTTAAAGAATATCATTATTATCTGAGGAATTAAATATCAGGTGCGTAAAATATAGTCCGCTTCAATGATTGTATGAATTTAAAAACGTAATTTGTATTATTCGTTATATTTTATAAAAATACTGAAAATACGTTTCTCATGAGTGTTTCGAGTAACAATTCTCTCATAATCGTGTGTTCGATAGCAGCTTTTGCGAAAATATATGTAGGGAGGTTAGTTGGTCATGCTTAATTAGTTTTAATGAAGATAGATGGCAACACGAGGCAACTTCAAATTAATTACGTAATATTCCTTCAGTGGCTCAAGCGCATGTGTTAAAATAGTTTTACAGGAGTCACAACGTTTGGGAAACGATTCCTGGTACTCACAGTGATTAGACGTATGTCCTAGCGAGGGCGCTTTGCGCTTCCTGCATTATGCATAATGGAATGGCTTTTGGGCGTATGGTAATAGTGAAACACACTCTTTAGCACTTAAAATCCTCTTTTCTTTAAGCCTCATATGTTAAATATTCATTATCTTGTAATTATTTAAATATTATCTATACGTCTTAATATAGCAATTTAGTTTTTTTTTTAATACCGAGTAATTATTCACCCCTAGATAGTTAAATGAGCCAATAATCCCTCCTATAAATGGAGGCTACACTCAGGATCATATCCCGCACTCTTTCTCTCATGCAGGGTGCCCACTAAAGTCCCTTACCACCCTTTTAACTTCCGAATGGCTGCAGCTATCTTCTAGTCCAGTCAACGAAGACCAAAAGTCGACGAATAGAAAAAAATGGCGTAGTTTTGAAATTTGGAACAGTTGTTGGTGGTAGTGTCCTAAACGTCATACTAAAAGTCCTCGCCGATGGGGGTGAGCGGGAAGTACAGGGGGGGGGGTTAAAGGGGACGTTTTCAGTTTTTCTTAAATATCTCGAAAACTATAGGTTCTATGAAACAACACTCATTTACGAAATTAAACTACATACAATTTCCTACAAAAAAAGTCCCACTTTGTTTTTGTAGCATGAATAGTTTAGAAGATACAGGGGGATTTAAAAGTTAGTATTTCTAAAATTCCTTATTGTAATGGTAAAATCGATTAAAAGTGCTCAATGCCCTCATAATAACCTCATGCCTATATAATAATTATACAAGGGTAGTATTGCATGGGTATGAACGGGGGGGAGGGTAACAAACGCATTTGATGAACAATTATGCTCCCTTCCTCCCCCCACATCCGTTCCCATTCATAAGTTTCACGAATTGTTCATTTAAAAAATGGTGTTTTAGCGGTTACAATGGGGAACTTCAGCATTTTTTTTATTTTTTAAATCCATTTAAAATGCTTCGAAACGAACAATAACATTTAAAAAAATTCTAGACAGTTTTGTTTTTTTTAAATTTGCAATCAAATTTCGCCTCTCAGAATTCGCGGGAAAAATTATCCATTTTGCCGCGAAACGGGTCTGACGTCAAAGTTGCCAGACAGGGGAGACACGCGCTTCCTTCCCGTTCGCTCTCTATAGAGATTCTCTTTCTTTTCTATATTTTCCGACTATCGCATCAGATAAAATAATGTCGGAAAGATGCAAGTATTGTATTGTTCCTAAATGTCGTAATACAATTGTAACGTCACCCGATAAATTATTTATCAATGTGCCAAAAATTATGTTATTCGCAAAAAGTGGTGTAAAGCGATGAAGAGAGATCCGAAGCTAAATCCGGAATTATCAGCAAACAGCGTTCGTCATGTCTGTGGAGATCATTTTGATGTGAGTTATAATACCTTATCTATATTACACCTATTAAAATTGTATATCATGAAGCACAGTAAAATTCAGAATTTGATATCTTTTTTGTTTTTAAAAGAAGTATAAGGTGAGGTTAGCAGCAAAAAAATTAAGATATTTTAAAGCAAATAGTTAAAGTTAATTAGTTTTTTCCCATTTGATTACATGGAATTTATTTTTTTACCCTTTGAGGGGCAATGGCCCCTCAAAAGGTAAAAATATAGAAGGTCCTACCTTCTTTAAGAATCTTAAAAAAAAAAATTGCTCATGTTATTTTATAACAAAAATTTTTTCAATGGATATTCGAATGTTTCTTATATTTTTTTAAAAATTACCAGTACCATTGAAAATTAACAAGAATATCTTAAAAATTAGTTTAAATTCACGACTTTTTTGATAATGAAATTCGTTTTCATTTGTAGTTCAACAAAATAATTCGCAGAATTAACTTTTGATGCAAAATAAATTCTTTATATTCAATGAATGTATTAAAATCAAAATTAGTCTTCAACAAGTTAGTTTGCACATCAATTATTATAGTTGAGAAAAGGTGGGATAAATTTATCTTATCGTGCATCTCGAGTTTGTTGATGGCAGCACTTAAATTCCTAGATCAGTCGCATTTGGTCTGGTTTGAATATTATTATAAATTTATATAGTTTTTTATATATAATTCAAAAATTAACTAACATAATGAAAAAAGCTTACTTTGCAGTAAAGAAGGCTTACTACTTACAGATACTTTGTTCGTATCTTTTTTCTTTTTCTTTTTTTTTGCAATTTACGAAAGTGGTTACAGTTTTATCATTTTTAATTTTAAGTGTATTTCTTTACATAAGATATTTTTACCAGATTTTATATTAATTAGTATAAACTAGTATTTTAAAATTAATACTTGTACAAAGGAAATAATTTATATAGTAAAATAAAGTGCAGTAAAATAAAACTATATAAAATAAAATTAATTTTTAAAAGGCACAGGTGTATTTTTTAAAAAATGCCGTACCTGAAGTTATATTGAACGGAACTTCTGAAATAAATACATTCCTGGGTTTTTTTTCTGTGGACATACGAAATTTAATACATCATGCAAAAAATCAGGTTCTTATCTTTCCGTTCTTTCTTGTGCAACAGAAATCGCGGCGTCTTCTCGGAATGCCCGAGGGCCCCCCTGCAATTTATTGTTTCTTGATGGTTTCGAAAATCTATCCGTTTTTCCTAATGCGAAGCCTTTTCTGTATAGTATTTAGCTTTGCTCCAGTTACTGAATGCATTCAAGTGAAATTCAAAACAACTTTTCTTATGAGATAATTTACGAGCCGGCTTTTTTTGTCCAGTTTCTTTGTCGGAACTGAATAATTAGACGCATGCACTGACAAAACCTCCAATTAATCCTTAGCAAATTAGCCGATTTACCTTGTACAGAACCAATATCCATTGTGAAATTGAACGTTGAATAGTAGAAAAGCTAAAAACTTCACTTTTAAAATGTTAGCTGGTACAAACGCCTTGATTCAAAGCAGGGTACAGAAGTAGCGAAAGAGAAGTATGCGAAGGAAGGCATCCTTGACGTCAAAATCTACTCGGCCAATGAGAGTGCGTTTCGGATTGCATCATGATTTCTGCTATTTCAGTGCATCTTTCGCTCTCAATATTTGAATAATTTTCTGTAAAATTTCACTTGCATATTTGAAATTAGAATGATTTTTTTTCTACAAATACGGATGGCTTTCACGTGTTTTTAAAAAATGCTGAAGTTCCCCATTCACTGCCTTCTCCTTTTTATGGTAGGTGGCGCTACTAGAGCCATCCGGGTTTTTCTCATGATGCCTCTCTTTTTTTCTTCTTCGGTGTACTTGTGTTGTGTTGTTGTTCTTGTCTTGCGTCTTGTACCTTGCACTGTGCCGTTGAACTTAGACATCTAATAAAAATGGTTCCTGCAACTGAATTAATTCTTCAACAGATATAAACATGAGTCTCGTCCCTCTACAGTGTAGTTTTGAAATTCGACACAGATGTTGGGGAAAGTGCCCTAAACGACATATTAAAAGTCCCCGCTGACGGAGAGTGCTCAGGGCATACAGAGAGGTTTAAAGGGGGGAATTTTCAGTTTTTATTAAATATTTCGAAAACTATGGATCCTAGCGAAAAAACACTTAAGCATAAAATTAAACAAGATTAAATTTCCTATAAAAATAGTCCTACACATTGTTCTTAAGATGAATAGTTTAGAATATTATAGCAGTTTGAAAAAGGATATAATTACAATAAGTGGTTCAAAATGTTAGTTTTATTTTTATGAAAGAAAGTTTATATTTCAAAATAGAGGCTATCTATTACAATATATCTATAACATATTACATCTTTCTATAACATAACATTCTTTCTATAACATAACATTATATATACATACATACATAAAAATATGCATAATCCATTTTTACACTTGCTCGTAATTAAATTTCACTATGTTTTTCTAGTATATGATCAAGTTCGAACGTATCCTCTTCTTCTAGAGGTGCACCTTTGGTACAAGTACCATTAAAGGTGCCAAAACAGAAACACATTGTTAAACGTGTGTTGCTCCACCGCTCTTTTGGTTGGAGGAATTGAGGAAAGATCAGCTTTGTTCTTAATTGATAATTTGAGAAATGCTTCGTATCTATGGTTTTTCAAATTATATCCATTAGCAGGGGCTTTGTATATGGCTAGGAACATCTTCTCATCAGCTTGTGAGATACCATCTGGTGTATGAGGGGTTATAAAAGATGTCAGCAATGTTTTTCATCCGGCTCAGTTGATTTTTGAACAATGTAACTATAGTGATTTGCTTTTTCTATAAATATCTCGTGTAATGTTGCAGCCACGGAATGCATGGAGAAGGAGGAGGGTCTGGGCAAAAGAAAGTTCTTTCTGCAGCTTTCTTGTAAAAAATAATTTAGCTTCCACTTTTTGCTTGCCAGGCTTCATAAAATAAATGTTACTTTTTGTTAGTGCCAAAGCAATCATTAACTCGACTAGATCTACGTCTTTCCCTTGGGATGAGAAGTTGCTTTCTCTAACCCATATCTCACAATATAAGTATCAGCATCCCCTGTAGCTACTCTCGTTTCAGTTCCTTTAGCAGCCATTTTCTGTGTTAGTAATTGAACATGCCTGGTCTTATTTCTTCAATGGCAAGAGAATGTTTCTGTCGAATTGTGACAGACTGGTTGCGAATTAGATTATACTGTCTAAATGCACTCATTTGGAGCGTTAACAGAACCAAAGGACTGACTAGAAGGGATCGAATGGAAGGGA
This sequence comes from Araneus ventricosus, assembly GCA_013235015.1. Classification (NCBI taxonomy): domain Eukaryota; kingdom Metazoa; phylum Arthropoda; class Arachnida; order Araneae; family Araneidae; genus Araneus; species Araneus ventricosus. The sequence continues at coordinate 131,565 of BGPR01002004.1, forward strand.
ACACACGTGAGGGGAGGAAGGGAACAAGACTGTTCAACAAATAGGTTTGTCACCCCCTTCCTGATACCGCCACTACTCTCGACACATACAATACTACCCTCGTATAATTATTGTATAGGCATGAGGTCTTTCTGAGAGTTGTTGCTTCAGCACTTTTAATTGATTTTACCATTATAATAAGGAATTTTTGAAATATTCTTCTTCAACCCCCTCCCCCGTATATTCTAAAATTTCATTCTACAAAACACTTAGGATTAGTTTTGTAAGAAATTTAATGTAGTTCAACTTTATAATTAAATTTTTTCAGCTAGGATCCATAGTTTTCGATATATTGAGGAAAAACTGAGAAATCCCCCATTTCAACGCACCCCCCACTAGCGGTGACTTTTAGTATGTCGTTTAGGGAACTCTCCCCAACAACTGTGTCGAATTCCGAATTTCAAAACTACACCTTTTTTTAAATTTACAATTCGTTGACTGGACTAAGAGTAGAAAGAAACATGTGAAGGGGAACGAATGTGAGGGGAGGAAGGGAGCATAATTGTTCATCAAATGGGTTTGTCAGCACCCACCCCCCTCCGACAAATACAATACTACATTTGTATAATTATTATATAGGCATGAGGTTATTATGAGGGTTGTTGATTCAGCACTTTTAATCGATTTTACCATTACAATAAGGAATTTAAGAAATACTAACTTTTAAATCCCCCTGTATCTTCTAAACTATTGATGCTACAAAGACAAAGTACGTCTTTTGTAGAAAATTTTATGTAGTTTAATTTTTTATTTGAGTGTTTTTTGATAGAACCCATAGTTTTCGAGATATTTAAGAAAAACTGAAAACGCCCCCCTTTAAACCCCCTATACCCCCGCGCACCCCTCACCGGCGGGAACTTTTAGTATGTCGTTTAGGACACTACCACCAACAACTGTGCCAAATTTCAAAGCTACACCATTTTCTTTTTCTATTTTTCCTTCGTTGACTGGACTATTCATGAGAGTGGTGTCTAGGTATGGTAAAGTGATTATGCGCTACTGGATGAAATCACTTACAGCGCCACCGAGTGGAAAACGGTTAGAGTTAGAGTTATTATCGTTAAAACGGTACGATATAGAGTAAAAAAGTATATTACAAATTTGTCGAGCATCATCGATTCAGTACTAAGAGACACCTTGCGGACGCAAATGCATAGAACAGAACGCTTAAAACACGTATTTGTTTGTTCGCGATTTCCTACACTGACACGTGACAAAACATTCTTAGAAAGAAAAAAAACAACTAGTTATCACAAGATACCTTTATTTTCGCTGTTCAAACTTCGCTCTGTCAGGTATGGTGGTTTCCAAGAGTGGCCTCCACGTTCCAATGGACTTTTTCCTGCTGGGATACGTCAAACAGCAGGTATATGAGATCCCTCCACCAACATTGCAGGACGTTGAACGACGCATTGTGGATGCTCGTGCCAACCTGACGCCCATTATGCCTGTATATTGTAAACAATAAATATTTTTTCAATATGCTCACTCTTAAAAAACAACGAATTTTACCAACTTTCACTTTATTAAGAGTTAATTCATGGGTTCTTTTCAATCAGAGTAAAATAAAATTATGATGAATCTTCTAGAATTTAAAGCATCAATAGTCACTACACTAATATAAATGGGTGAACAAAACAAATGAACACAATTCAAATTATGAATATGAGTCGGGCCAAAGTCTGAAGTTTCTGAAATCAGGCTTGTTTGTTCACCCATTCAGGCATTTCTGAAATCAGGCTAGACTATCCTAAAAAATGGATATCAAAAATCCTTCACGATGTCACAACCAAATTTATCTAAGAAGAATTCGCTATACTTGTGAAATGTAAAAATCAGATGCCCTGAGTGTATGAAATCTTCATTCATAACTGACCACTAACACTCAACAGCCACATCTATGGACATTATTCTTCTGCCCTATAATTATTATTTTTCCTTTTTTTGTTTACTAAATTCTTATCGATGCAAAAAGAACAAATTGTAATAAATAATAATAATGATGATTTTTTTTTAACTTTAAAATCTTTTATTCCTCCCTGAAGAGGTTTAAAGTTTACCAAAAGAGAGCTCTACTACACTGAGAAGGAAGCTAAAAATATGTAACAGAACACTGAACCACCGATGCTACAAAAGATGTCACGCTCTGTTGTTACAACTGGATTAGTTCAGTAATATTTCTTGTGGAAGAGGAAATTTATTGCATTTACTTGCCTTCCAGCATCGTTGTTATTTTCTTCTGGTAGGTTTATATTCTTCCGTGTAGTTATCGAATTAAAGAAATGTAATGCACTGTTGAATCTGTTAGGAATGTTAATGCTGCTTAATAATATGTGATTAATTTTATCAAAAAATTTAAGATTAATGCTAGAATCGCAAAAGATTTCAGTAACTCAGCTGCAGAGAAATAAGCTCACTAGGCAATAATACCTGCATGCTGTGATTCTATCAAAAGTCATGAATTTTTTTTTGTTTCCATCCTTATTCTGTCCTATCTCATTATGTTTTTCACCGTTCAGGTTAACATGTCACTAAAAATACAGAGGATAAGAAAGGGTAGACTTCACCATTTCGCTGTCAGTCAAAAATATAATATTCCAAGGCGTACATTACGTATATACTTGGCTGAAAACAAAACTTTTATGTCTTAACTAGGCATGAAATGTGTCTTCAATGCAAAACAGGAATCTGAGTTGATTGAAAAACGTTTTGCCTTGCTTACGTCGGATATCCTGTAACATTTTTAATGATCAAGATCAACGTTTTTAAATAGTGTAAAGAGAATGGCATCAAAAATAGCTCTGCTAACAACGTTTTTGGAATATATTGGATAAAAGGATTCTTGCCTCCACACTCGGAGGTATGAAGGTAAACCAGAGGATGTTGAGAGGTAAGAAACCAAATAAAGTTATCACGAGCTATCATTTTACAAAACTGGGGAGTCTTTTTTAGAGCAAAGCCAAAATACGAAGACATATAGGATTGTGACTACAGAGAGCTTGTTCTGTTTTGTTTGTGAAACTGAGGATATTTCGATATGCGCAGTGCTCTGTTTGTGGACAATGCATTTCCGCGAATCATGTATGGACCTTACGAAGCAACCCAGAACTCTTTTTTATATATCCAGATTACGACTTCTGAACAGCCATGAGACTTTTATGTATTGGGAATTTAGGCAACGGTTTCAGACTTTTTGACCGTTTGTCAACATTTTAGAATCTTTTTGATTTTTTTAAATTCTTTTTATTTGCATTCGAATTATTTCAAATCGAAATAAATACGTTGTGTTTAGAAAAATAATAAAATTGTGTCTTTTGATCATCGCCCTTTTTGTTTAAATGGAGTGAAACTCAATAGAAAAATAGGAAAGTAGCCGAGTTGCCTTTACTGACAATATTACCTTTAAAAAAAACTATCCTGAAATTTTTTTAAATTGAAAGTGAAAATATAAATTGAAAACCAAAATTATTTTTAAGATATTAACAGATAGTACTAATAACTACCTGTTTTTCTTTTCTTTCAACATTACCACAGCCATTACAATTTTAGTTTGAAATAAGTGTGGCCGGAAGGGACTACAGGAAGCTTACTTAATCTATGTTCGTCATGCCTGTGTAAGGGATTTATTGGTTTTCTGTTACGTAACTGCGACAGCATTATTTTGCTATCAACTAGTTGATTTACGTAAGTCATCTATTACGGCACCATCCGTAGTGTTATTAGAGAATACGCCATGCGTTGTATGGAAATGACTTTCATTATTTGTCTTGTGAAAAATAGAGAAATAAACTTCATTTTTATAATTAAATTATCTACTTATTCGATTATACTGCTACTGTAATCAAATAAGTAGACATTAATAATAGCGGTTTCTTGCTCATTTATAGCGAATACTACATAATTGATATATCTATCGGCACAAGAACTGATATGAATGAATACAAAGCAGCATTCAAGGATAAAAGAGAAATTTAGTCACGTAACTAATAAGAAGAATATTATGTGTGAAAATATTATCTAGGAGAAGAAAAAGGACGTCACTATGCATAAAAGACACCGATGCAAGTCTTGTGGAGTTCTTCCAGTGTGCAGCGTTTAATCTCAACTGTAATGCATGGGAGTATGGTTGCAGTTTAATAACATGCAAAAGATCTAAAGTTTGCATTTCATTTATAGAGCTGCAGGCGGAAGAAGCATAAACGAACAGTTACTCAATCCTAAAAGGTTTGCTCACTTGATTGGGCAGCAGTGTAAAACGATACGCTCTTCATATTCCCTGTCCGAAACAGATCATATAAGAACAACCAGAATCGCAGTTGTGAAACAAATCATTCGGGATACGGCGATAAATCAATCAAGTATAAGCACTCCAGCTGTAAGCTGTAGTCTTGGTATGTACACTCCCCGCCATGTCGAGTGGTGAATGGCGAAAGGTTCCACTCATACAAAGTGTAATGAATTCAAATAATGCATCGAAGTATAACCGTCGAGTGGACCTTGCCCGCTGCATCCTGAAGCAGAGTGCCATGTATCCAGATTTTGTGGCAAATGTACATTTCACGGAGGATTGTACATTCATATGTGATGAAGGTATTTTATTAACATCATTTACGCTCTCTGATGCTAATCAAGCTGGTCCAGCGGTAAGGTGCCGGCTTGGTATGCGGAAAGTCCCGGGTTCAAAGCTCGCTGCAAGTAGATGTGTTCAAAAACTAACAAAGTGTTACCCAGAAGTTCAGCACTTCGGCATTAAGTGATTAATATTGTTCCATGCTTCTGAAATGTGTTTTTAAAATATTCAGTATAGTACAATATTATTTAATATGGTATAATATTATGCAGTATTATATGACATTATTCAATATTATGAAAAGAACGTTGTACAGTATTGAAAAGGTCTTACGTTTTACACTGTTTCAATATTGTGAAAAATATTGTACTCTTAGATTGCAAAAAAATGCATCTACATCATTTTTCGGCTTTATCACAGTATTTTTAAATATTTAAATCTTCGCCACCATAGTTTCTTTCGAATCTTGTGGCATCTCTGGCAACTTTTGAAATTTAAACGGCAATTTTTAACAGTTTTATTAATTATCTAAATTTTTCTTAATTATTTACTTAGTAATCGACTTAAATATTATTTGTCTTAACTTTTTATGTCTTTTCATTTAATGTTTCAAGTCAATTAAATTATAAATCAAATTTATTCAAAGGGGCTATTTACTCGCCATCTTGTTTCGAGGATGTATTTGTGCGTAAAAAGTAAGTGTCGCCTGATCGGAAGAGATTCCTTTGTGTGATTTTTTTTAATTTGACGGGTACAGACTTGCTCGGTGTGGCTGCACCTGCGTGGGGGTCCGAGGGCCGTTTGGCTTCTCGGTGCTTGTCCTTTGCAGTTTTTTACGTTGTTCCAAAAAAGAAAGAAATGCTTCGTCTTTAGTATGATGTCTCCATGACAGTATGCAAGAGAGAAAACCGTTGATTTCTCAATAGAGCAAATCGTTTACTTTCTGATCTGAAGCTGAACTTGTTTCTGCACGTATTGCAAGTTTGCTTTCCATATGTGTGCTTTACAGAAAAAGCGTTGCCAAAGTAAATGAGAAATGTTGTGCCATTTTGAAAAATGAAAAGCAGCAATTACTTTCCTGTGTGTAAAGTTCTGCCACCGTGTTATACTTCTAAGTTTGTTTGTGTGGTTTTCATCTTTTCAATTTCTGTTGTTTAAGAACGAGTGATGCTACTTGTGAAAGTATATACTACAAAGTATATATGCAGGAATGAGTTACCAAGTCCACAGTAATTCTGGGAAGACTTGGTTTTCCATGATAAATTGACTGCAAGTGATGATGCTATACCTTGAAGTGTATTCGCTTCAACTGATTCAAGAAATTTTTCATTTGTGTCAACGAACATTATGTTCACATATCAAATAATTTCAGTACCTTCCAAGGTACATGATTGCAAGTCTGGTTTAACTCTCATGCAGTACAAATGCAATTCATAATGGCCATTGTGAAAGGGTAATTTTTTACATTTGCTAGTTTAAGATTTTGCTAAAAAAATATATACATATGTATGTAATCTGTTTTTATCATTTTTTGATTGCAAAATGTCTTTTGAGTTGTGCATCTCTAAAAATTTTGTTATTTCTATTTTCTTAACTTAAAATGTTGTTGTCAGTAATTTTCTAAATTAAAAATTGTTAAATAAAAAGGATTTAAATTCAAAATTCTCGTTTTTATTGAATCAATTTTGTTACAACGCAATGTATAAAAATGTTTTCAGCGTTCTCCTTTAGCAGCCACGTATTTGTTAGGTGCCTGTGTCTGTAAAGGTAGGTACTTACTCAATTAAGGGGACATACGACTGTTAAACCTCGAAAATTTTTAATTTTATGAAAAAAATATATATTATTTTCCTGTCTTTCCTGAAGCATTTAAAACAATCCGCGTTAAAAAATTCCCAAAATTATAAAGGAAAATGTATCAGCTGTTCATCGTAAACATGAAAAATGGGCATCTTAAGCGCTATATCTCAAAATGTGCTTTTTTGATATTGCGCGCACAATATCTCAAGAACTATGGAATATTTTTAAATAAAATTTTAACTGAATATGTATTATACTGTGTTCTACAAATTGAATCACAATTGTTGTACATCTTTTCTCTAAAAAGTTTTTTGGGCGGTTATGAAAGCTGAAATTTTAACTATTTTTAGCATTTTATATTAAATTGGTATATAAAATATAAATTAAATTTAAATGTTAATAAATTGTGGTTCAGTTTCTTAAACAGACTGTTTGGATTACTTAGATACCCAAAATATTGTGTTTAGACCAATATTTTATTCGTAATCATGCGCGCAATTTGACTACCTCATTTTTTTCTCCAAAAATTATACCCATATTTATAACTCTCTCAAGTACATACATACCAATATAAAGGTTTGAAAATGTGTGTACTATAAGAGAAAGAACAGATAATTTTCTTGAAAAAAAGTGAGTTTCAGAGACGTAATGTATCGAATTTGACAGTTAATCCCCCCCTACTTTTTCGAGGTTTAAGAGTCGTTTGTCACCTTAAGTGTTGCAAAATTGCATATTATTGTATTCATGTTTCAGCACTAGTGTTCAATTAATAAATGAAATATAGATATAATTTTAACCTATGGCACCAATCAATAATTAACTTCTATAATTAACAATTTTAAGATTAACATGTACAATATTACTTTTTCGAATTTTATGATATAAGACAATATTATGTGCTACATGGGATATAGAACTAAAAAATAAAACCTCGCAAAATTACATTGAAAAGAAATTAAAATTAAAAAACGCTTTGCGTACATTTTATACAAATGACAGAATCACGCCATTTTGACAGTAGTATTCATCACTGGTATTTGTAATTTTTTACTATTAAGTAGAAAATAACAGGTCGTCAAATATTCGTCATCCATACTACCCAGATAGCACGTACATTTGCAGCAACTTTGATTTTTACTTGATATTATTTTGTCATGGCAAATTTGACGCGTCGATGTTGTAGCGAAAGTGCTGCAAAATAACGAGGCAGAATCGCCACCCTCGCTTGCAAAACAAGCTTGCTGTGAAAAGGTCATGGCGAGTTTCGCACCACGATTGCAAAACAAGGTTGCTGCAAATATGTCATGACGAATTTCGCACCACGATTGAAAAACAAGTTTACTGCAAAGATGATAGCACACTTAAAGATAATCTTTGTCTCTGTTTTAAAAAACATCCGATTTTTAATAGCATCTCCTAGACTGTCCTTCTTTTTATTAATTCAATAAGTCAATGATAATTTGTGAAAAAACTAACTTTTTTATAAAAAAATTTTGAAACATTTTCCATCTTTTTACTAAATATAGAACTCGCACTTTAGAGAAAACTATATCGCCTTTTTTCTTAATGTTGAAATTTTAACGTTTATTAACAAAATTAAACCTAAAAAACAGTCAATGTTTGTTCAAAAAATTGTTAAAAATTGTCCCGTTGTTAACGTGCGGAAAAAGTGACGTCTCCCAACCCAACCGGGGGTACCAGAATAGACCCGGTTAACGTCTCGCGGTCGAAAGGCGAAACGCTCCCAACCCAACCGGGGTACCAGAATAGACCCGTATGTCGTTGCGGAAACTTGTTTCAAGCTTACACTCTTATCGTGTCAAATTTGTTGCAAGCTTGCAGATTTGCACAGCAAGTTTGCTGCAACTTTGCTGAAAACTAAAATTGCTATCTGGGTAAGTACGGAAGTCCAAAAGCCCAGAAGATAAGTCACGGTTTTTAATGTAAGGAAACAAAACTGAAAACTCGTCCATTAGAAAGAAAGTCAAAAAACGATTATAAAATTCCATCTTTAAGAACATGAAACATGTCAAATAGGAGTATATTTTTGTACTCTTTTTCTCTGTATCGCTTTTTGCTTAAAGAGCGATAATAAAGCAGTTTTGGCAATCATTCCTTGTAAAGAGGCTCTTATCTTACATAAATATACATAAATAAAATCCTCAAATCTGATATTTTAGGAATATTTTCAAGCCATTCATAACAATCGAGATATTCTCCGAATGTTGAATTTTTAGATTTCACCGGAAGTTTAATGACAAAACGGAAGTTCTATATACGTAAAACAAAATAACGCAGCTATAATTTAGCCTCCGTTTACAATTTCTTCAAGAAGACTGCTGCATGGCAACTCTTTCTTTTGTTGTCGGCTTTTAAGCAAAATATGCCAGGAAACGTGGAAAAGGATTTTAACAAAATGAATTTAGCAGATGATGATAAGGCATGACTTAATTTTTGATATACTTACTTTTTTAGTTGCATTATATTGTTTCAATGAATTTTCATTTCAAGCGTTTTGTGTCACTGCGCAATCTCGCAAAACATATTCTTGGAACAAGAAGAATGATGGTTTGTAGGCAAACCTATACTGTGTATGAATGAAATCATTAGTTTCAGTTCGTTTTTATGCATTTTGTCTGCTGTTTCATAGCCTAGAAATTGTTGTGGAATTTGTATGGTTGAACATGAGACTTGGAATGTATTAGTATGGGGATGAATGAATGTACGATTTATTTTCAGGCTTTGTAAATGTTTTATGTGTTACTAAATGTGATGGCTACTTGTTTTGTAACTAACATAGATTTTTGATAGTTTATTTGTATATTATATTTTGTGGATTAGTATGAATTTGAAATAAGTTTTTTTTTGTGTGTGAAATTGGGTCTCTTCTTTTTTTTCTTTCTAATTTTAAAATTTTCTTTTTTTATAGGCATCTCAGCCAAAACCTCAAAAAATTACTTCAGAGGTATGTTATTGAAATAAATTTGATTGTATGAACCATTCATGGCAATATTTTTAAAAATGTCCTTTTTCTATAACTGTTATTAAAATGATGCAATATGAGATTTGATTGCATATTAGTTATATGTAGAGTTACTATAATTTTTTTTAGTTGAAATCCGAACACGCGGGATGGGAGGGGGGTGGGTAGTATAATATAGAATTCTAAATGCTGCCTATGACCCGCTTTCATAACGTCACAGAGTTTGAGGAAGTGAAAAAAATTCAAGTCATCGGAATGCAAATAATATACAATGTTTTTAATTCAAAATTATAGTAATGCAATACAAAATTAAAACAAAACTGCAAAGCTTTTAATTTTCGGTTCAAGCTGGGGACTGGGTCATCCACTTTCTCATCAAAAATGGATGCAAACAGTATTGCAAAAAATGAATTTTCTTTCATTGGCAGAATGATGCCAGCTTTTTCGAATACATCAGATTCTCTAAATTATAACTACATTTCTCTCTCGCCGCGTTGACTGATGTAAATCCGGACATATGATAATCCTAGTTATATTTGACTTTCATTGCAGATATAAATTTTTATTTGAATCACCAATTAAATTAAATATATGTTAAAGAAGGTGTTTAGCGCAAGACAGTTCAAAATGATCAAAATTAAATTACCCATAATCCCAGGAGCAGAATTATATCCAGTGTTCTGCAACATGACCTCAAACAGTTGGAAATGTTCTGCAGGCAGTTTGTCCAAATTTGGTGGACCACAATAAAATACAAAATAGATATAAAAATACTAATTAATCAGTAGAATCTTTATTACTCATTAATGACAAAGCATTATATTAAAATTACTTATTTAAAACCAAGGCATACATTCAGAATTTGCAATTCTGTGAATGACTTTTTAAGTCGGATACTGCGACATTAATGAGAAGTACTGTTCACAAAATGCTTATGAAAACTTGTCCGTACATTGTGACAATGGCCACTTTTAACAACTTTCTGACATATTTATAGACAGGCGGGGCACCATTGGAATAAATAAACATTCTTTTGTCAGTTGTTCCAACTGTTGCGTCGTCCCCATCAATTGCGGTGTGTCTTTTTTTTTTAACAATTTTGACGATTGTGGATCCCCAAGATTCACAAATTACTTCCAACATGGGAATAGAAATATTAAATACTATAAATTTCATTAATCTGGGGATCTCTGATGCAAGCTCATTAATGGCTTTTTTTTTTTAAAGGATGAAATGTTCCGCAAAGACCACGTTTGTTCTGCGACATACCTCGCACTTTTAAGCATTTTCTGCTTCCAGGCTTGTAATTTTTATTATTTAAAATCGGAACATATACAAATGGGTATTTACTTTCTGATTTTCTTCATAGGTATTCCTAATTCATTCTTCAATTATTAAAGAATCCTGAATTGAAATATTAATTTAAGTACTTATTCAAAACTTTATTTAAAGAATCTATTACTTTTGTTATTGTTTAATTTATAACAATATTTGTAATTCAACAATAACAAAAAAAGTATAAAACGCAAAACTTGTAAGACATTAGAATTCATAAAAGCTATAACTTTTGCATTGAATATTCTATAGTTTATATTATTGTTTGGTTTTAAATTTTCTTGTATGAAGCATAATGAAATTATAGACATTGAAGATTGAATTTATTAAACGTTTTTACAGGGGTGATTGTGTTCCAGTATTTTCTGATAAATCTATTTTTTAAAACTTAAGAGTGCCAAAGACTCAAACTACTACGGATTCTCCGTAGTTTCTATGCAATTTCGACTTCTACTATGGACTACACAAATTATAATCCATACCAGGAAAAAAAAATTTAGGTTCAATGGGAATTTTTTTTTCCCATATATTCTTGTTGTTTACTTTGGATTATGCTGAGTCAATCCAAATGATATTTTTAGAAAATGCCATACCATAACTAAGAATTACTACCTCACTTAAGAATGGTCCCATAAGAATTTATATATAGATTCATTAATGCTATTCATACAAAGTGTTATGTTTATAATATTGTTTTATTATCAATTTTGATGGTTTCTTTTCATGTGTGTTATAGAATGTTATTGAAAACTCATGAACTAAGGCAAAATAAATTAAATCAATTTCTTATGTGAAAAAGGAATATTAAAAATTGCATGCAGAAGTTGAATCTGCACCGTAATGAATGAATACATATCCATTCCCTACACAATTTTCCTGCTAAAATTTTGGTTATTTTTTCATGAAGCCACAATCGCCCCTGTTATTAGAAAATAGCTTTTAATTTCATGAAAGATATACATTATGCAATATAATATTCACTACTTTTTGTTTGTATTTAGTTTTTATAAAAAATATTTCTATTAATTAATGTTCTATATCTAGTTGAAACCATGGCCTTCATATATTCAAGAACGTCTTCTGTTGTGGGATAAATTATGGGCTGAATATGAAGCTGACCTACAGTCTAAAGTTCCTGAGCCCATTAAAATTACTTTACCTGATGGCAAAGTAGTTGATGGAGAATCATGGAGAACTACACCATATCAAGTAGCTCAAGGCATTAGGTAAAATTATTATTTTTCATAAGAAGTGTTAATAATTTGTCTTGCGGAAACGGTGTTCGTTAATAACTTTCTAAAATTTTCAGTATACCTATAGTATCGTAATACAAATTTATAAATGCAAGCATATTTGGTATACATTTTATGTTCAGTATAGCTAGTGATGCCTGTAACTTTAATGCCAAGGTTCAGTTGTTATATCTTGAAGACAATTCTACTTTTCTTTTTGCAAATTATTAATTACTTTATTAACTTTTTATGCTGAGATTTTCTATAAACATGTCACCATGTGCAACATACCGAGTTCTGCCAGTATTTGATTAGATTTATATTCCTTTTTTTTATCCTTTTCAAAGAGTTAATAGAAACAAAGATAATTGGTTATTAATGTTAACATGATGGATTCAAATTCAATATCCAATATAGTGTGTTTTATATTGTTTTTTACAAATCAGTGGTAAATTTGTTAACATTCTAAAAAAAAAAAAGATTAACATCTAAACGTGTTTATTTTTTTATTTTTATTTTAGAATATATTTTTGATAAAATTTCAAACCTGCTTAGAAATTTTTTCAGTATTTTATAAAATTCTTAAAAATTGCTTTGGTCTCGGCTTTAGGATTGTGGGTTTGAGAAATTTTGGTCGGTAGTCTGGTTAATAAAAGAGCATTTAGACTGGATTCCTAGATTTCTTTCAGTCACAGAAAAATTAGTTACTCTGATTCAGAAAGCAGCTTTAGGCAAGGGATTTGGAGAGTAAAAGTTTCATTCATGTTTGTAGGGGAAAAAATTAAAACTTTCAGAAACAGGTTTTTATAATAAAGCACATCTTCCTCCCTCACCCTTTGGCAGAATTATTATTATTAATAGCATATTTTATTTTTTCTTCCAAATTTTCTTTGAATGTAAATGTTGTAGAAATATTTTAAAGTGTAATATATATGTTTTGGTCAATGTGGGTAATCGGTTATTATACATAATTACCAAGATATTTTGCATAATAACTGCTTAAAGATCTGGTGATTATGCATAATAACCGATTACCCACATTCACCGTATCATCTAGATGGATTCATATTTAGATATTTAAATGATCTATAGTGTTAGAAAACCTGTTTTACTTTCACATTATTGGTTTTAAAGATACTTGGATGTTATACTTGAAATAATAATGAATGCATATTAAATAGAGATGATATGTATTTATATTGGATAGAATGTTAAACAAAGATTATTTTTTAAAACTAAATATGGATAAGTCTTTCTTATTATTGATAACTTCTTTAATCCAAGTAGGTTTTTTTTGTATATCTACTAATGAAATTTTTAATTACTTAAAAAAAATCTGTTTTTAATTTAGTCTTTGATATACCTTAATGCTTATCAGTTAGCATTATGATGAGCTGTAGGGGTCACCCTTACAAACTTATAATGCTGCACATTTTGAGTTATGCATTTCTGCTTGAACTTAAAATTTTACTCTTTTAAAAGTGTACTTTGAATAATTAGATTAGTAAAAAGTATTAGATTTTTTAACTTTTTGTGGTAAGTTTTAACAAAGTGATGATTAATCGTAACACCCAAACTAATTTAAAGCATAGATCACTAACACCTTCTGTATCTTTAACCACAAGTGAAATGAAGTAACTGGCTTAAACTATCGTATGGTGTTAACAGGTCTATTTTTTAAATAGTTTTAATTAAAAATTCAACTTTAAAATAAGTTTTATCATTTATTTTTTTCCCTAGTCTTTACTCTCATTTATGAAGATATATATTCTTAAATGCTGGTTTGAACAATTAAAAATCATTGAGATTAAAGAACTAAGATAATCCAGTGCATGTGTAAAGAGATTATTTTCATATTTATTTACAGCGAAAATTTTATTGTGTAATATTTACTTAATTTTTCATATATCATTAATTATTATTCTTTTTTGTATTTGAAATTTTGAGATTGATAAAAATTTTCCAAGGTGGAAAAGCATTTAAATCCTCTTTCTAAACTTTATAGAACTGCTCTTTTTCTACAATATTCTTTTTCTTTTAAGTTTTGTGGCTGAAATAAATTGGCCCTGCTGTTGTGCATGTGCAGTAGTATGAAATTAGGTGTGAACTAAAATTCAGTCCTTCAAGAAGTTTTCTCCCTCAATGAAGGCATACGGTTTTCCCTATGTGTGTCCTGAACACTGTAAGCTCTAGAAGGAAAATAGTGTTAGATTGTTGAGAGATTTAAATATTGTGTGCAGTATTAAATAAATTAGTGGTTAGATTTTTTACACTGAAAAAAGTAGTGCTGCAGTGGCACTGTGTCTATACTTGAGTCACCCTAACTTAATGTTAGCATTCATTTTCTCATTTTTGTCCCCAGAAATAATTTTCTTTTAAAGGAACTTCATAAAATTTTATTTAGTTATTCTCTTTATGAAATTCTATTATTAAATACATCTTTTAAAAGAAAGAATAAGCATAAATGTGCTTTGAATTGAAAAAATAAGTAAGTTATATTTGGATTGTTAAAACAAACTCGAGATATCCCAGATCTATTTTACTAACATACTTTTCAATCCTTTTTCATGTGTGTAAACTACAAATGTATCTAACAGACATTTTTTTTTTCAAAGTAATTTTTGAAATCTGTTCAAAGTTCCTTCAAATGTCTTGAGAAAATGCTTAAAGAAGAATTGTGGGGGAAAACACAGCTGTTCCACATAATTTAGATCCATGGCTACTTATGATGTGCATGGAAGCTAGTGGTTTTGCAAAACCCTGCTATAGAAGGGTCATAAAACTGTGATTTCTTTCACTGATAGCATGGTCTGTCTCTTAACTACTTACTCTCTGTTTATTGTAAGCAGGTGCTCATGGTCATTTGTTGAATTAGCTGCAATCCTTTTGTTGGTATCTAGATGAAATCATCGGCAGTTTTTTTTTTTTTTTCATTTGTTTTGTAATTAAACATAAGTTTTATTGAAATCATAAGTATAAAGCTTTATATATTTTAGTGAGAAAATTATTCAAGACAGAGGGAAAGTTATTAAAAGAAAGATGAAAATGTTTCTAAAGGAACTAAAAAGTTTCCCAAGAGCAGGGATTAGATTCTTCCGCTTTTTCGCGAATTTCCGCTTTTTTTTGTTATTTTGAAGAAATTCCGCTTTTTTCTCTCAAAATTCCGCTTTTTTTTTTTTTTTTTTACCGCAACAATTTGCTTTTTCTTCCGAGAATTCCGCTTTCACACAAAGAAAAGAAACCTTCTGTTTTCGAAAGAAAATTCTGGAAAAATATGCTCAACCGTGCGGCTGAACTCCACCGGTTAGGAAACTAGCTGATTCATCTATTGACGAATCAATATTATATCGGCAAGCTCTACAAGGATGAACATTCCAACATTCAGTGCCATTCAAAGTATTAAATACCACCTTTTTGCAGAAAACAAAACCTCTGTGGCATATATTTAAAAAAAAAAAGATTTTTTTTTGCATGAACATGTTGAAAAAAAAATTAGTTGAAAACTTAAGGTCATCTTGTAAAGCATACAAAGATGAAGAAATAAAAAAATGGAATAAAAACAAATAAATAAACTACATAAAAAAAGAAACTCCTGTCAAAAGAGGCAGCTAAAAAACTGTGTGCAAATGCAACAAAAAAGCAGAGAATAAGACATAAATAAAAAAATAAAACATGATTTACCTAGGCATTCTAGAGATAGTGTAGTCCCGACAAACATGCCAGTAATTAAACAGAGAGATACTAATGAAGACTGTGCAAAAACTTTAACCTCTACTGAAAATAAACTTGCAGAGGATGCAAACACATCCTTTAAAAAAAAAAATCTGTCAAAGATAGGAGGCCTCCAAAACAAGGGGTGAAGCGTGTTTATGGAGATCTGTTACCAACAAAAGCCACACAAATAAAAAAACAAAAGAAAACCACTTATTTAACAATTAAGGAAATGTTTCAAAGGGTTCCAAATAACAATAATGCTAAATGAATCTGTCATTATAACTGTACAATATCTCGACCCCTCTTGCTTTATAAGGTGCAAAATCATTGTGCTGTTACTTTTGCAAAAATTTATAAAAATAAAAGAAATAAAACAGAAATCAAGTATATGATACATTATTATAATTTATAAAGAGCTTTACACAATTGCATGAAGCAAAAGAAATTGTTTGTCCTTATTTTTATTTATTTTTTGAGCTAAATTTTATCAAAAGGCTATTAAATATAATTCTCAGACTTCTGTTGGGTGTATGTTGAATCGCAGTGATGTACAGGTGGTAAAAGTTTTAATGTCTAATTTTGTATTTTCTGATGCACCTGATGATGTGTTAAACTTGTTTGTTAACTTTTAATGTGGATGATTTAATAATAATTTAATATTCTTTTTCTTATTTATACATACTGAATTATAAATAAGTTATTAATTACTATAGTGTAATATTTTCATCATATTGCATGTTCTGATGTTTTACTTCTTAAAACATCTTTCGTGTATAAATTATGGTACAAATGTTTTGCTCGCGTATGATTTCAGTCTTTTTGCTTTTTTGCCAATCTCATCCCTGCAAGAGTGATTTTTTTCAAAATGCAAACTTAAATCACATTGGAAGAGTGTGTGTGTGTGGGAGGGGGAGTGGACAATGACTAGAATTTTATTGCGTTAAAGGTTCTTTAAAGTGGAAATTTTGAAGTGTGTGTACTGTTTTATGACAGGCATGCTAATATTTTTATTTCCTTGTGTATAACTCTTATTCGGTACATATCTTTTAAAATTTATGTTAATCTCTTAAACAGAGATTTGAATTTATTTTTATTAACTGCTCTTTCTTTTATGTATTTAGCCAAGGGTTGGCTGACAACACCGTTATTGCCAAAGTAAGTGGAGTTCTTTGGGACCTTGATCGTCCTCTTGAAAATGATTGTACTTTGCAGTTACTGAAATTTGATAGTGAAGAAGGTAAGACATGAATTTTAATTTTATTTGAAAAATGAAGCATTCGTAATATTACCTAGTTTCCTTTTTTTAAGATCCTAGTTTACAAACCTATGGCTATTTCTCAGGCCAATTAAAATAATGATTTTACCATCTTTTTTTTTTTTCTTCAGTTTACGACATTTTTTGAAGTCCAAGTGAATTTCTAAAATTTTGAGTTCACTATATTATATCTGATTTAAAGGGGTTTTGTTTGTGTTTGGGTACATACTTCATAATTGCATTTAAACTACACTACTGATACCAATTGCTGTAACATTCAAATAAAAGTTTTAATTAGTCGGCTTTTTATTGTAATTAGGAAAGAAAAAACTAGGAAATTTACTGAAAATTGCACATTGTTAGAAAAAGCACAATGATGCTCATAATTTTTAAATTACAAATATAATAATTATTTTGATAAAATGCCATTTCAGAAGTCATCGTATGTATTTTTTATTCATTTAGGTAAACAGGTGTTTTGGCATTCCAGTGCTCATATGATGGGAGAAGCTATGGAGCGTATTTATGGGGGTTGCTTGTGCTATGGTCCTCCAATAGACAATGGTTTCTATTACGACATGTATACTGATGGTCTTGCTGTGTCTAAAAATGAATTTCCAGTCATTGAAAATGTTTGCAAATCAATTACAAAAGAAAAACAACCCTTCCAACGACTAGAAGTGTCTAAGGATGTTTTAATGGAGATGTTTAAGGTAGTTAAATTACAGTAGTTGTATTAGTCATATTCCCGAATTATATTTTTGAATAATTGTTGCATATATAATAAATATTTTATGTTTATCCCTTATATTTTAGTACAATGAATTCAAGCTTCGGATTCTGAAAGAAAAAGTGAAAACTCCCAGCACCACTATATATAGGTATTATTTTTAAGTTTTTCTTTTAACCTACTGATACTTATTTAAATCTTTAGCATAATGCTTATCTTGAAATAAAACAACTGCTACATGTGAAGTGCCATCTATAACTAAAGAAAATTAAATTACTCTACCTTTCTAATAAGTAAATCTTAAAAGTGAGGAGATTGTGAGAGAGTGGCCACCAAACACCTGTTTCCATGGAAAATGATTAACAATCGGAATTATTTCTTCAACCATCCCGTTTAACGATGATGTAAGAACTAGTCTTATAATCTAGCCATCCACCTTAATGGTAGCCATTTCTTAAAACCTAGCAGTGGTCCCTTTAAGTATTAATCCACCTGACATAGTGGTGACAGTTGGATATTTCTTTCTTAGATGCTATCTATATGTTGAGCCATAATAAATTTTATTTTTTAAAAATATCTGCTATCAATGCATATTACCTCCACAACATTTTTTACCATCCATTATTAAATATAGTTGATCCTCGTACCTTTAATTTGCTTTCTTACCAAAGATGAAATAAAGCAAGCTGTAATCAGTTATTGATATTTAAAGTAGAAAATTTTCTTATCAGATTTTTCTGTGTGTATTTATTCATTTTGATGTTTAAAATTTTATTTCACCCAGAGTTTTCTACATGTAATTGCAACCCATAGTTTAAAAGTGTGAAGGTTAACATTCTTGTTATATCTTTATGTGGTATAATTCAGTCCAAATGGTTATGCACAAGAATTGTAGCATTTTTAATTTAAATAAATTGTCTTTATTTTCAGGTGTGGTCCATTGATAGATTTATGTAGAGGACCTCATGTCAGGCATACTGGAAAAGTTAAAGCTCTTCAAGTTGTAAAAGTAAGTTCCTTCTGTATTTTTAGTTTATTCTTCACTGGAAGCACTTCATTCATTGTTCATTCACTTGAAATTCAAGGAAATATTGCCTTGTGAGGATTTATGTAATATTTATCGGCATAAGTTTGTAGAACAGATATATTGGTGATTTAGATCAGTGTTGCGCAAACTATGGGTTGCGACCCTTGTGGAGGTCATGAGAAAATATTTGTGGGTCTTTAAATTCAAAGAAATTTATTTGACAAAAAATACAAAATTTTTCTTCAAGAAATGTGGTTGCGAGCACTCTGGGAGTCTTGAAAAAATTTTGCGCAAAGTGAGGGGGTTGGAACTGAAAGTAGTTTGCGCACCACTGATTTAGATAATTTGTATATTTATGACTTCTTATTGACACAGGCAATGAAAGGCAACATTCATAATATACCCATGCAGCTTGAAATGAGATATTTCCGTGGAATGTAAATAAAATGTTTTTACTCCTTTCACTCTGTTGAAAAAAATTCCCTGTATTTGTCTAATACATGTTATTTTAAATCTTTTATATAATTTTAAGATGAAGGTCACATTCAATGAATTAAATGTATCATTCAATGTCTATGGAGTCATGTTTGGATCATCGGTGTCCATGGAGTAAAATGTTTTATTGGTCAAGTTTTTTAGGATGACACTGCATCTCAAACCTCAGTATCTGTACAAATGTAATACAGTGGTTGATTTATTACTCTTTTTTGAGTAATTTTGTGAAATTTGCCTGGATCAGAAGCCTCTTTCTCTTTTTGAAACATAGACATTTTATAAAAATGTTTTTTTTTTTTCTTTTCCAGATAGTTTTTTTCTTTTTTTATCTCTCACTTGTAAAAATGCTAGCTGAAAATTGGTGAACATTAACTGTAAAATTTTAACAGGATTCCTATTTTTTTTTAACAGTGTCAACTGTTTTTAAATGTTGTTTTTTTTATAATTAAAGTTGGGTATATTGTTTATGGAGTTAATGCTGTTGTAAAAATTATCTCATGAAAATATCAAAAGATTTAATGTAGATATATAAAATTCATCTTTATAAAAATTTTAATGAGCTGTACACTTATGACCATGTTTCTTTACATAAGTCTTTCTAATTCTGAGTAGAGTTTTATTTTATGAATAATTTGTTTTGTAATTCATTCATGTTTTATCATTGAAGAATTCTGCTACATATTGGGAAGGTAAAGCTGATGCTGAATCTCTTCAAAGGATATATGGGATTTCATTCCCTGATACCAAACAGCTAAAAGAGTGGCAGAAGTTCCAAGAAGAAGCTGCCAAAAGGGATCACCGAAAAATTGGCAAAGTATGTTAATGTCTTTATAATTTTTTGTTGCTGTTCAAAATGTTGATGTAATGTAACTACTTTTTATTTTGTAATTTTATGAATTTTTCATATTTCTATAATTTTTTCCCTTTATCTGCATCTGAATTTTATTGAAAATACTGTTCAGCTAGTGATGTTTTTTTACTTTTATTTCAGGAACAAGAATTATTTTTCTTCCATGAATTAAGTCCAGGAAGTTGTTTCTTTCAACCAAAAGGAGCTCATATTTATAATGAATTGATTTCATTCATTAAGGTAATTGCATCTGAAAGCTATTTACTACCTGTGCTAAGGAACACTACCTAAAATTTTTCTCGTTTATCCTCATCAATACTTGACTGTACTCATTTCCTTAAGTGATAATTAGATGAGTTCTATCAAACATGGGTTTGCAGGGTTCGTACGTGTCCTTAAAAGTCCTTACAAATCCTTATTTTTATGCCCCATTTTTAAAAAGTCCTTACTTTTTACTCTGCCATTATTAAAAAATTTAAAATTTCACCGATTATCGTTTTTCTAATTCCTCCTTCTCGGCGGTTCTAATCTCGGTCGACGTGGCTCTCGCGGAATGGGGTGGGGGGACGACACTGCTTGCATTCTATGAATCCATATCCATCGCATACACTTTGGGAAATAAGGGAGGAGTTACAGATGGTCTTTATTGGTCCATGGTTCCATAGGAATGATTGTCAAAAGTGCTGTTACCATTTTTAGAACAGTATCAAAGTGATAAACCTTTACTTCCATTTTTTGCCAGTGATGTTTTTAAAACTTGTTAATGATTGCATTCAACATTTCAAAATTTTGAAACCAGAGAATGAAAGAATTGAGAAACCTGAGACTTTATGCAAATTAAACTTCAGTGACCCAAACTTGTATAATGATAAAAGTTAAATGTATTTAGGATTTGCTGCAGAGCAACTAATAAAAGAAAAGATAAAAAACAAGGAATTAGCAGACAAGGATGTTTTCACACTCAGACATGATAGTCGGTAAAACATCATAACAATGATAAAACATTTCATGCAGAAATGTCCTGTGAATTACGCACTAGTAAGACCTGCGATTTGCATTGATCCACGAGTAATGGCTGGATATCCCGAAAAAGCACAGGAAAAAATGAAAAAGGTATTGATTGTATTGTCGCAAAATAAACATATTTTGCGAAAAGATTGCGACGAAATTTTGTTACTCTATGCAGATTTTCTGTTAAATATTGTAAGGCCAAATTCATTTGAATTTACTTCTTTCAATCCAAAGAGTGATTCCCTTGATAATTTTTTACAAACTTATTTTAGCAATAATTATTATGAAAAAGTTTGGAAGATTATCAAAATGGTATTAATATTGTCACATGGACAATGAGGTTTTTCGGTGAACAAGGCCCTGGAAATAGAAAATTTAAAAGATGCTTCATATATTTTCCAGCGTGTAAATCATGAATTTATTAAGCTGTGTGGGCTATTTATGACTTAAAAATTACTAAAGCAATGAGGACGGCTGCCACCTCAGCTAGAGCAAAATACATGCAGTATTTAGAAAGTGAAAGATCCAAAGAAAAGACTGAAACGAAAAGCTCTAGAGGAGAAAATAGATTTTTTAAAACAAAAGAAAATGTTCCTCCAAACGGACATGCACCAAACAAATGAGAAAGCAAATGATTTAGCTAATGAGGCTGAAAAGTCAAAGGACATAAATTTATTTATTAATCGCATGAACTAAGAAAAACAATTTCTGAAAAAGAAATTAAGATAAATACCTTGGATGTAAAATTGAATGAAAAAGTTTGGAATTAAAAGATATTTAATTTGATTACCAGTTTCATGGGTTTTTTTTCATCAATTTATTAACTCATATTTTTAAGAGTTTTGTTGTGTTAAATTTGTAATGTATCTTCTATGTTTTAAATTATAATTTATCATCTAATAGGTTGAATTTGCAAAAATGAGACATTTTATTTAAAAATGCGTGCGACAATTCGTTACGTTTATTTGATTTAGAGGTCCTTATTTTTTGGTTTTTTTAGTCCTTAAAAGTCCTTGATTTTCTTTTAAGGAAATGTGTACGAACCCTGGTTTGCTTTGTAATAGAACTAGGAATGAAATAAAATTACACTTCTGTTTTATTTTATTGTGTAAAAGTAATGGTAATTTCTACTGTATTCTATGACTAGTTGAACATAGAGATATAAATTTTATATCCGAGGCAGTGCTTATGTAATTATAGATACTGTTATAAATACTGTTTTGGAAATATTACAAACTTAATTAGTAGTGACTGTGATCTTATTAAATGTAGATATTTGTTTTTTTTTATTTCATGTTTTCTTAGGATTTAAAGTATCAAATACTTTATATCAATATGTATATTTATTGCATATTGAGATATGGGAAATTAAAGATAAATTTATTTATTACTATGTGAATATAATATTAATTAATAGGTACAAAATAAATTATTTGTTTATATTGAAGGAATTTTAGATTGTTGTATAAAATTATTATGGCTTTAAAAATTGAAAGTTGGTTACCCATATATTCTACAACTATAGGTTTTTTTTTTTCAGAATATGCTTGATAATGCCAATTTGTAAAAGACTTTATTGTATGGGTTCTCTTTTTAAAATTTTTATTCACTGTTAAACTACATAAAAATACTATACAAGAATCTTAGAACTTTCATTCTTATTTGTTAAATAATGCAAACATTTTACAATCTAGTCAGAATACTGGAAGAGAGGATTTCAAGAAGTTGTTACACCTAATGTTTATAACAGTAAATTGTGGGAAACTTCTGGCCACTGGCAACATTATTCAGTAAGTAGCATGGCCTTTTTTGTTCTATTTATGTATATATAAATAATTGTATTTTATGTAGTTGTGTATAATATTGAAATCTAAATTATGCAGTGCTTCATAAAGCAGAAAAATTTGGTTAATATTTTAATGATTTCTTTGTAGTGATATGAGAAGTTCAGCAGGAACAGAATAAAAGTCATTTGCTTTTTACAAATTCAATACTCAGTGTTCATATACTATGTTCTCCATCTGCTAAGTAATATAAGTAGATATAAAATGACCCCAAAAGTTTAAATTTTTTTGCATTCAGCTACTGTGTTTTGTACATGTATATATTTTAAATCGTTCTGAAACTCCAACTTGTATATTTTTCTCTATTTTGAAACTTGAGTGTACATTCTTTTTTCATCTGTCTCTTAGGAATAAAACTTTTCAAGATCTTTGCTTTATTCATTTCATAATTGTCATTTCAAGTAGAAATTATGTTTTCTTTACAGAAATTATTTCTTTGTCTCTGCATATTGATTTGTGCTTGCATCATATAAAATGACATGTTTTAATGCCATTTAGAAAACTGTTTGCAATTCATTAGTACAACATTTTTATTTGAATTTATGAGTGAATGAATTTGCTGATGTATTTGATGCAATTATTTTATTCATTTTAGTTGCATTTCTTTGTAATTTTAGGAAAACATGTTTTCATTTGAAGTGGAAAAACAAACCTTTGCACTAAAGCCTATGAACTGCCCTGGGCATTGGTTAGTTGAAGCATTTATCAGAGAACTTGTTAGCAATCGAATGAAAAATATTGTATTTAATTAAATATTTTCTTATTTTTCCTAGCCTTATTTTTGATCATCGTCCACGTTCCTGGCGAGAACTTCCTTTGCGGTTGGCAGATTTTGGTGTTCTACATCGAAATGAGATTTCTGGGGCACTCACAGGATTAACACGAGTCAGAAGGTTTCAGCAAGATGATGCACATATATTTTGCACTCAAGAACAGGTAGATTTATTTTTAATGATTATATTGAATGGATTTATTATTCTTTTAATTGAAATCCAAACAATTAGCACAAAAGTGAGGACAAAATTTTAAAAAATTATATTTGTAAATGCAATTTGTGTTAAAGCAATTCTTTTTATGACATATGTTAATAATTCAATGACTTTTCAATATCTACCAACTTTTCTTAGAATGAAAAAGGTTCAAATTTTTAATGCTTTATGCTTGATTTTGATTAAGTGTTTTAAATGCAATTAAAAATGTTCAAATTTGACTTGTTAAATATTTTTAAACTATCATAACCTGAGCTGTAAATTTAAATTTGTTATGCTATAAAATTTTGAATGATGGATTGTTTATATGATATTGTACTTTTATATTTTGTTGTAAATTGTAATGAAATTATGATATGTTATCTAGATTACCACTGAAATTAATGGTGCATTGGACTTCTTGAAGCATGTCTATGAGGTGTTTGGGTTCACTTTCCAACTTAAATTAGCCACAAGACCAGATAATTTTCTGGGTGAAATTGAAATGTGGAATAATGCTGAAAAAGTAATTTGTTTTATATTTGTGTTTGTATGGAATCGTATATTTGTTTTTAAAAAATTGTGATTTATTTGCATTACATGAATGTCAGCTTACTAATATACTATTTCTTTAAGATGGAGCATGACAATGTATATATTGTGAACAAAATAGTCAAAAATTGACCAAAAGCAAAACATGCTTAAAAATTCTTATAAGTATGTCATTAATAAAAGACAAAAATTTGATATTTATTTACATAAAGTTCAGTTACTTTATGTGAAAATGTTGCTTAGCATATATGTAATGCCAGCTATTAAATGAAGAAATAGTTTGAAAAAAAAAATTATTCTAGCTACATTTATCTTGCATAAAACATATCCACCATATTAGTATACCAATATTTAGATGTATAGTGTAATCTTTCAAAGGGGAAACTGACTTTTAAAGCTGATGATAAAAGTAAAATTAAAGAAGAAAATTTTAATATTTTGTTGTAATATAATTTATATACAACAATTTCAAATATTTATTCTTTAGAAGATTCTCCAGGTATAAATATTGATTTGTTTATTACAAAAATTAAGGTTTGCTTTAATAATTCTTTGAAAATCTGAAATGGATAATGTTTATAACGATCAAAAATTTGCTATAATCGATTTAGAAGATGTTTGATTCTTAATAGAAAAACCATGGTTATTGTTTTGATCTTGTATTCTTAGAACATTAATTTCTTTGCTATAACTTATGTGCTAGGATGTCAGATTCTTGGAATAAAAATTTTGCTATTATCATAGCATTTTATGTTTTTTTTTTTTTTTTTTTTTTAGTTCCCTTTACTCTTTTTAAAAATATTGCCTGTTATAAATATTGCATTTTTTTTCAAGCCTGCTTTCTGTAGTTATACTCATTACTGTTATAAAATTGGTTAACATATTGGGTTTTTTTTCTTCCAATGTTTGAGATTTTCATCTTGAATTCTTGCATTCCTTTAGACTTTACTCTTCAAAATTGATGAGATTTCTGAAAATCACTTCCATTGTTAGGAAAATAATAAATTTATTTGTTTTTATGCAAATTGAAATACATGCCATACAATTCTTATTGGATTCTATTTTATTTCATAAGTTATATTTTTAAGAATTAATTTATAGATTTAATAAATCATTTAAAAAATTCATTCTGAGGAAATGTAATCATAACCCATCAATATCAGTAAATTATGCAGAATATTAAACATACAACTATATTAATTTTAATGCCTGTTGTAAACTTTTTTTTATGAAAATGCTTCATTCCTATTCAGCTGAATTCTCAAAGTATATATGACACATTTTTTGTGCTTCTTTGCAATACTGATGGTAATAACAATTCAGTTAATTTAATGTTTTCTTTTGTGGCTCATCATCTACCATTTCGTTATTTTAAAACAGATGTTTTGTCATTTTTCATTCTATAAAATTGTTTGAATTTTTCACTTTCTTTACTATTCATTTTATATAAGTAGGTCTTCATATTACTCATAAAATAATGCTTAAAAAATTGTTTAAATTACTTTTTTTTTATTTAGCAATTGGCTGACTGTTTAGATGCTTTTGGACAACCCTGGACATTAAATCCAGGCGATGGTGCATTTTATGGTCCTAAGGTAAAGTAAATAATTCATACTCTATTATATAACTAATTTTTAATAATTCACATTTTGCTTGTGCTCATTACAAATTTTGTCACATCTTGGAGTCTTCACATGGCTCCAAGGTATGACAAAATGGTTTAGTTTGAGGAGTTATTTTATACATATCATAGTTTGCAGTGAGGAAGTGATAAGCAATATATAGGTTTTATAAACATATATATATATATATTATCCATGAATGGTTTATCATTGTGTCCCCAAATTTACCAGATTTTATAATAAAATCTAGTAATTAATTTGCCCTGTAGTTAATTATTTAATTTACATTTTATTTTAAATAGGAATAAAAATATTTTCTTACTTTTGTTAATAGCCATATAAAAAAGTTTTTTTCCTTTTCTTTAGAAAGAAAATTGAATGTTTTTTGTTAAAATTGGTTATGTTTTTATGGTATTTCAATTTTATATTTTGAAATGGTTCATTTTGTAAGTTTCACTAACTATTATGCATTTGTCCATGACAACATTTCAGTGCTGCGAAAGAAGTAGTGATTTACATTGGCGGTCAGTATTTTTTTCTATAAACATATTCATAAAAGCTGTTAGATTTAATGTTTTGCCTTAGGTTGTTGGAAGGTATAACACTAAATTTGACTGAGTTGCAGTTAGGAAGTAAGCTTGACATGAAAAAAGTCTTCTCATGACTCCAAGATATGACAAAGTGGTTTAGTTCAAAGAGTTATTTTAACAAAAATTTCGAGAAATAATCTGAATATTTGAAAAAGAATGCATAAAATTTTGACTGCCATATCTTGTGGAATAAAAATCTGAATGTAACATCATATATATATATATATGATGTTACATTCCAATATTTGCTGGTTTTTCATTAAAATTGTTATTTTCAAGGATTCAATCTTAAATCAAATGATTGATTGCAATCTCTAAACTGATGAATTTGAATTTTTCTTTTTATAATTGGGCCTCCTTCATTGAATTGTGTTTATTCAGTTGTGCATTTTAAGTATCATTTTGGCATGCTTCTGATTCAAAGAACCAAAATTATTGTTTTTTTCAATCAATTTAATTTCTGAACCAAATATTTTTTAGTACTTGACTATTTCTGTCATCAAATATAGCATATATTGCGTATTGTAAGCAAAATTAAAACTTTTTTTTTTAATTCTTTGATAGTTGCATTTATTCATGTATGAGTAAAGATAATGTTTATTACAAATTTCATATTTGACCCTACTTTTTTTTACCTCAAAAGAGTATTGGGAATTTTATAGCAAACATTTCTGAATGTTTCTAATGTAGATAGGCTGACTTGCTGGTATTTTTAAGCTGTTAAAATTTATTTTGTTGGTGTGCTGGTAACTTTTGTACTTCATTACACCAGTATATTCAATGTATTTTATCCAATATAAAGTTTATTGTTCAAAAATCCCTTATCTATTAATTTTTATTGTAGATTGATATAACTATCACTGATGCTTTAAGAAGGCCACATCAGTGTGCTACTATCCAACTTGATTTTCAGCTTCCTATACGATTCAATCTTCAGTATGATAGGTAAAGTTTCAATTTTGTATTATTCTTTTCAGATATTTATTTAAAGAAACATCAGATTTGTTTACATATTTTTTTTCATATTAATACAGTGTTTCTGGAGAGAAGAAAAGGCCTGTAATTATTCACCGAGCTATATTAGGATCAGTGGAGCGAATGATAGCTATTTTGACAGAGAGTTATGGTGGAAAATGGTGAGTACTATGTATCTGTCTTCCATTTTTAAATTTTCCTTGTATTCAGTCAATGTCTAATACCCAGCTTATAGTTTCTTATATTACTTTTACTTCAAATTTTCTTAACATTTTAAAAAGTCTCATGTTAAAATATTGAAATCCAAAGGTTTACAGGTAGTTCTAATTTTGCACAATAAAGGGTTGGTATTATGAATAGATAATTTTTTGCAAATTTTAGCTTATCTGAATTTCTGGCAGGTGATTTATACGCATTAATGATTTGAAATAAATAAAATTGTTGATTAAAACCCGATTACAACACACTTATATTACACTAGCCAATACACCCGGCATTGCTACTGATTAAAATACTTTCATGTCTAATATTTTTAATGTAAAAACTACTATTATATAAAATATTTTAATACACAAAATCCTTTTATGATCTGAAACGCTTTTTAATTAAAATGAAAATATCAATTGAACCAGAAATTTTTTAAAAAGTGCCGATAGTTAACTTTCTTTGTAAATTATAAATTATTTGTTATTTATGTACTTCAGATTTTCTTAGCAAATACTGAAGATTAAGAAATGTTTTAATGAATATTTTGAAACAATTAATTGAATAGTTAATTTTTCATTAATTGAAAGCATGAAAATAAACTAAACCAACTTAATATAAATTGCGAATCGTCTACTTTAAAAATTTTTTTTTAGTGTTCTTCCAAAATTCTGCTGATGTATTCTTGCAGCAGTTCTTCATATTATTCTTGTTCTTCAACAATAAAAAATATTGGTGCAAATTGTGTATAAAATTAACTTTGAAAATTTTTTAAAAAGAGAGAAACAAAGTGAATGGAAATGAAATTTGGGTCACTAATAACATAATAATCACTAATTTAATAAGGCGTAAAATGAGTATTGCCGAATTTTTTTAAAATTTTATATAAACTGAAATTTTACCTAACTTTTGGGCTTTGAAAAGTTAACAGTGATCTTTCTCTTGCCTGTACAAGATTTGGTTGGAATCGGTCCGGTTGTTTAGGAGGAGATGTGGAACATACAACACACACACATACATGGTCACAGTGACTTTTAATTTTATAAAGATCTCACCATCGTTTCTAAACCAAGTTTACAAATTCATAAAGTTATATCAGAATAACACAAAATGGGAGGTACTTCCTTGAAAGTCTTGATAAAACCAAAATAACTCTTGGAAAATTAAATATTTTCAAAATGTAAATTTATTTTTTTAATTTGAAATATAATGTTTAAGCCAACTTCACACTTAGGCAGACTACTGTGTATTTCAATAATGAATGGTAAAAATAGACTGCATCAGCAATAATAAATTTTGAAAAATTTATTAAAATTAAAGAAAAAAATTGCACGAAAATAATAAATAGATAAAGAAATAGAAAATAAACAGGAATATCAGAAAGTTAAAGACTGAGTAGTTCAAAGTCTCACTCTTGCCTAGAAACGGAGAAGCTATAAATTTCATTCAAAATCGTCTGCTTCAATAATTTAATAAAATTTTGAAAAATTAATAAAAATTGAAGGAAAAATGTCACTGATATATAATTATCATTGAAAAGGTAAAATTTTGAACTTTAAGATGGTATAAACGTATTTTTTGAGGGATAATTTTCTCCGAAGTTAATGCTGAAAAACGGTTTTGGTTAATTTCTACTTAACTGTTTAATTAACATTTGTATTGTGAAAATTTCACAGGTGTCTTCCCCTTGTCTTAATTACTAAGTCTGCAAAGTTTGGTTGAAATCAGTGCCGTGGTTTAGGAGGAGATGCCGAGCATACATACAAACATGTATACAGTAGAGTCTCGATAATTCGAGTTTTCCATAAATCCGATTAGTGAAAAAATATCGTTTTAGCTCCAAAATAGTGACTCACGCATACACAACACGTGAAAGAATTACTACATTTGGTTTTTATTGTTGTTCAATTGGTCATATGTCCACTGTGCACCCTGAAGCCACCTGCAGAAATGCCCCCTCCCAAAGAAAACGGGATATATATAAGATCGATATATAGGAGCAATGTGTTTAAACAAAAAAAAAAACAATTGACAATTATTTTAAGATATGATTAACCTGTTGCTATCAGCAGTTATGTTATAATATTCAAGTACATTTTTCATTTAAATATACTACTCTGAAATTTTAAAAATTGCTTTTATTTCCATTATTTATTAAATTTTATGATTTTGGCAATTCGAGTTTTCGATAGTTCGAGGTAGGCCCGGTCCCGTCCACCTCAAATTATCGAGACTCTACTGTACAAACATACTCACAATGACTTTTATTTATATTAAGATTTAGCTTTCTACTGTTCAGCAATGGATTCTGAGACTACCACTTTTGGAAGATTTTACACCTGAAAGGGGCGTCAGACAATGAGTCCTATGAGCGCATTTCCGGAGTTCTTTGTTAGATCACGTTCGGTAAAATGTAAACATTACCCCTCCATTCTTCACTCCCCGTATTTTGATGAAAATAATTTTGCCCGACGCATGCGCAAAAGGACCGAGGGTTTCCAAATCCATTGCTAAATAATAATTCATGCCTTTTATTAGTTTACCTTCTCATGTCATTAAGGTTGACTTTTCTGAAAAACTCGAATTAATTAATCAATTTATTAAATGTTGGTTTAAATTTTGGGCTTATTTTATTCAAGCTTCATTAAGGATATTTTTTATACTTATTTCTCACAGCCTGTTTCAATCATCATGATTGCATATAGGTGTAAACTCTTGTATTCAATCACTTTTTGTTGCAATTAAACAAATACCTGATTATTGAAAGGTTCTTTTTCTTATAGGCCTTTCTGGTTATCACCTCGTCAGTCGATTGTAGTACCAGTTGGACCCATGTTTGAAGAATATGCTCAGAAGGTAGAGTTACAAATGTGTCGTGTAGCTGGAAAAGTGAACATCTCCAAAAAAGAAATAAGTTGGAAAAAGTCGAATTTCTGTCATATCTAGCCAAATTGAGATTTAAAAAATACTGTTTATAGCATTTGAAGCTTTTCAACAATGTGTTTCTGTAAGCAATTTATGGTGGTGTGGTATTAAGAGGGTCAAATGGATTTAAAATCTTTGAAAAGATGTGTTTTTGAAAATTGGTGATGACCAGTTTTGCAGCTACACAATACAAATAATGTTTTGATTTTGCAAGTGCATGAAATTAATATCAATCTTAGTTTTTTGAATTATATATTTTTTAAATATTAATACAGTTTTTGCTGTTTTGAAAATCATTTAACTTTTGTTAAAAACTTTCTAGATTATATTTAGATCTAGTGTTATTTCCAAGTAGTCTTGTTTATTAATATAAATGAAATAGTTGAATTAGTTTCATTGAAAAATAAAGGTATTCTTGGAACTCCGTATTTATGTATTGCTTTACATGTTTAAAAAGAATTTCAGTCGACTGTTAAGAATAATTATTGAGGTTATTGCTTTTCATTTCTAATGTTAGAAAACTAAACAATTTTCTTTTTATTTAGGTGTGTCGTGAAATAAGTAGTGTTGGTTTTATATGCGATATGGATGTCGATCAAGGTGATACAATGAAGAAAAAAATTCGTAATGCTCAAATTGCCCAGTATAACTTCATTTTTGGTAAACACTATTTCTCTTTTATATTTTGTGCTCTCAATTAAACTTTTTATTGGTTTTAATTTTCAACATAGTATTAAATAAGATTTTTGATATAAAAGGCATTCAATTACCAGAAAATTTTTTTGAAAAGTGGACGTACACTGAAGTGACACTGAATTAGGGATAGACACCTTTTTTTACAAATGTTGTGATGTTGCTGCTTCATTTTTGTAGCTAGGCAGATGCTGCAAATGATATATATGTAATTTTTAGTGCATCCCTCTTTAAGTGATGGCCAGTTACGTTCGATGCAAGCAATATGGTGTCATGAATTGGTTTCAATTACATCATGTGGATGCTAGGCTGAAAATTCACAATATGAAGGGTATGATAAGAATACACATGTGAACTCTTGTTATGCAAATGTAATATAATTCTGTGGGTTAGTAAGTATTAATCCACACATCTATCAAAGATCCCAGTTATCTATCACTTGGTTTGAGGAGCACCAAGAACCTTGATGAAAATCCCAATGAGCTCCTTGGGCATATTTTATAAGGTAAATTAACATATTATAATGCTGTAGCATATTGTTAGCATATTATCCAGACTTCAATAATTCCAATTTTTTTCTCACACTAATTTATTAATAGAACTATTTAAATAGAAACTATATCCATATATACAATTACAATTCAATTTCACTCGGAGTCCACCTCTTGGTCTACAGAAACCAATTCAATGGCGCACGCCATCCTTTGCCATGGAATTGTTTCTCTCTCTCTCCACTTCTCTTCTTTTGGCTGAGGGTTGGAACAGTTGCGTGGAGGTTGGTGGCATGACACATATATTCACCACCAACATCCTTAACTAATTTTTGGGGAATTCTAGAAGACATTTTACAAACCAAGTGACATTTAGATCAAGTGACTTATCAAGCCAAGAGGTCTTAAAACTCACTGTTAATTGGATATCCTTAATTCATTGGAACTTCAGTATTGTTAAGTTCATTGTAAATTTCTTGTTTTACAAAAGGTATGATTCTTAATGCAAATAAATTTGTTGCTTAGTTATAAATACAATGAAAAATTATTCAATTTTCTGGTTACAGTGAAACATAAAAGTCCAGTTTTCATATGACCAAAGCACTTAAAAAAATGTGAGGTTATTTTCAAATATATGTTCATCTAAAAGTATTAATACTTTTTGGTTTTTCCACATTTCTTTTTAAATAAAGAGTGTGTCATTTTAGTGGGAAAAAGTATTATTTCTGTTTTTTGGAAGCCATAACTCTATGGTATGAAATTCTTTATCTAAGAATTACTTTTCTTAAAATAATTTATAATGCTAAGAAATTCTTGCATCTGTATTTTTAATACTAAGCAAAATTTAGTCGACATGCTGAATGCCACATTGATTAAGTATATTTTCTCTAGTGCTATAATCTGCAAATTTAAAATGTATAGTAAGACTAAAATTTGTTGGAATTTTTTATTCCTGTTTCGTTCTTAAACTCTTGATACAGGAATGTATTTGCCAATCCTACTTAAAAAGAAGATAATAAGCTGTATGCAAAACATGTATTTTGATTTTGATTACATTCAACATACAACAATCACAATAAAAGCATTATTTGTGCTCATTAATGTTCAACTTATCGTTATATCTTGTACAGCAAAACTGACAAACTTTATTATCCAAGTTTAGAGTTCATTTGTGCTAAATATACCTAAACCAAATTTTTCATGAGTGTTTCCAAAGACTTATCAAAAATTGTTAATAACTCCTTCTATAATAAAGACAATATTTACTTTGAAAAAACAAATAACAGACTAAAAAGAATGCCTAAAAATTGTCTGCAATAACATAATGCTGGAATATTTTTTTTTCTTTTTTTCAGTTGTTGGTGAAAGAGAAAAGACCTCTAATACTGTGAATGTGCGCACTAGAGATGACAATGCTGTACGAGGAGAATTCAGCATTCCCGATGTAATTAGCAAGTTTCAAATTCTGAAAGAGAAACGCATTTCTGATTCAGATGAAATTTTTCCAAAGTGTAATACTGAGGAATGTGAATAATTCCATTTCTTCTGAGCTGCTAGAAAACATTTTATCTTCTTTTTTTTTTTACTTGGTATAACTCCTGCACTAACTTATACTATGAAGACTCAAATAAAATCATTATAGACTGAACACTTATTTATTGAAATACTTTTAAAATTTTCCCAAAATTATCTTTGATTATAAATTAAAATTTTTTTGTTTTAATCAAAATGGACATTTTATTGCATTGGATTAGTAAACCTATCGAGACATGAATAAAATCATCTTTGTTCAAAACTGTTATTTAGAATTATCAAAGTTTTGTTTTATATTTAAAAAAAAAATATATAGAAAATATAACTTAGAAAGCCAATCTCCAAATAAGATACATATTATTTATTACCTTAAGTTGTATATTTGTGATGTGTGAATTTTGTATTTTGTCATACAGTCACTAATTTAAAAATTTCATTGTATGTCATTTGTATTATTGTTCTTTTGGAAACATTCTATTTTTATATTTAGAATATAACCTGTAAATTGTAGAAAGAAATATCAGCATTTGAATCTGTTCAGGTTTATCATTTCTCAACATACCTGTCAAATGAAGTATTTGCAGTTCAGGGTCAGTATTTTAAAAAAGTAAAGCTTCAAAAATTCATACTATTTTTAAATAATGTTAATAGTATTTGGGACTGTTGTTGCAAAATAAAGTTACATTATCAAATTACTTTCATTCTGTAATCTTGCTCTGACTATAAATGAGACTTATGAAAATAATAAAAGTTTAGTTGGAAAGTGTTCATAATTTGTTCGTTTACACATAAAAAAAAATAACAATAGGTTTTGAAACAATTCAAGAAAGTAAAATAAATGTACAATTTTAAAAAGTAATATGCAAAACAATATATATTTAAAATAAGACTTTTTCGCCCTCAGTTATGCCCAAATTAATTTAAAGCATAGATTTCAATACATTTTATTAAATTACTAGAAGATGTGCCCATCTTGACAGGCTGCTATCCTACCAACATTATCACGGTTCTGATTGTCACAGATTTACTTACAAAAGTTTTAGTAGGAAATGTCATGCACATTGACAGAGTGCTTATGAAATAATAATGAAAAAGGAATAGAAAACAGAACTGATGAATCAATTGACAGTAACTTGAATTTTGTTAATAACTTTACTATTAACAATTACTTTTTTTTGTCCAAGTAAAAATAATGCAAAATCCAGATAAAGAAAATGCATTACCAAATACAAAATATAAAAAAAAAAAAAAATTGAAAAAATATTAATAGCATACACCACAAATTCCAATCTTTAAGGGGAGCTTTTCAGTATAAGAATGGTTAAGAAAAAAATATCAAATGCAAAATATATAAATATTAAAGTCCAAAATTAAGTGCGAAAAAGAACCTTTTTAATAAAAATGAGAGTATTCTAAATTAATAGCATGAAAAACAGAACGTGTGAATCAATTGACATTAACTTCCAACTGGTTTATGAAGCAAGGGTATAATGAATCAGCATAAATAAAAAAGAAGTGAAACTGCTGAACTTGGCTAATTTATTCATTAAAAACCTGTCTGAGTTGTTTGACGCCATAACAGAAATTGTATTTGCCTGTCCGATAATGTAGACCAAAGGGGTGAGGTTATTTTTAACTCCAGATGTGTTGCAGACATTTCTGGTTGTTTATATTGTAGATGATGAAAACACCATGATTAAGATAACTGTGCAGTAAAATTAAATTCTGAAAATAAAATTGTGGGGAGGGGGGTATTAAAAAAAATTTTTTTTAGAAAATTATTTTGAAAACTGTTTAGTAGATATAAACATTTTTTAAAATATAGTAAAATATCTAAAAGATTATTTACAAATTCCTTGCATTCACTTTGACTTGAAAGTGTGGCTAACTGGTGGTTGTATATGCATGTTAAGAATTGTTTGGGAATACAATTGACTTGTTAGAAAAAGCAGAAAAGAAACAATGGAATGTATTTGTCATAGTCAGGGAAGTGAAATGTAACTGTCCTAAAAATAGAATTCTGGGTGCTATGAGTTAATGCATTTTTAGACATCGGAGTGATTAGATATTAAAAGCTTATTAATTCTTTTATTCTATTTAATAGTCTACTAAAATTGAATAGTTAATGCTTATATGCTGTTTCAGGATGTTAAGTGTGAAGGGTGTTTGGTAAGTTTGGTTAATCACAGAAAATGTGGTTTCATATTTATCAGTTTTTCAAATGAGGTCAAATGAATTTTCAACCTGCGATGTCTTAGTTTCTTATTTATATATATAAAAGGCAAATACCATGACTCGCTCATCACGAATTCTCACGAGGCATAGAAACTTGAAAGGTGGTGGTTTTTTGGGTTGTAGGTGCTCTCTAAGAAAGGGTTTTTCGAAATTTTAAATAGAAAAATTTGTATTTAATATTTTCTGTTTTAGGTGATTTTTCACACTAATTTCTCCAGAGTATTGTTTCTGATAATTGCAGGAAGAAAATAGGAAAGAACAAACAATTTTCGTTCTAATGAAATTTGTTTTGAAAGTCTATTGTAATTGACTGAATTTTGAGAATTTTTTAAAAAAAATAGTCAGTTTACACAAAAGATTTTTATTCTGAAAACTGAAATTACTGCATCTGACATTCTAATTTCATTATCACTTTCACATTTTTTGAGGTAATAACTAGAACATTTCTCACAGATTTAAAACAAGAATGTTTAAGGTGTCTTTTTTCTTCAATTTTTAATTATTATTATTATTTTTTTTTATCAGTTCAAACATTTTCTCTCGCAGATCCAAGGTGAAGCTTTCCTTCAATGTGAGTTAAAAATGACCAAGGTCACAATTCTATTTATAACACTGGATGGGAAGGAAGGGTTTATTGCATGAGCTAAACTCGTATTTACACAGGGGAGGGGGTCTAGCTAATCTGTGCTGTCACTTTCGTTTGTCATTTTGTTGAATTGTATCTCTGGCATTTTTTGTCATATATTTTTCAAGGTTGTTTATTAAAAGCAAAGATAAGAAAATGTTTTTTTTTCCTTGCTTAATGAAGTAAAAAGTTTAATTTTTTTGAAGTTTAATTTTTTTCTGGTGTTCAGTTAGACTTGAGAATAAGATACTGTTCTATAGGCAAGTTCATGACGCTTTTGACAACTGTTACGATGACCACCAATTGTCAAAATATATTTTAAACATGTCAAATCCAATATCAAATTTCGCATGTTACAGCTTGAAATATTTTATGTTTGACGACAGTACCTTTTTCTCAAGTGAAGCCTGCAGTTTTTAGAAACAGCTAAATTCCATTATTGTTCTCTATTTTGTAATTTAACATGTAAAACATGCTGTATAATATTAATATATCTTTACGACGTTGTACAGAACATTGTGGAGATATCATAAAATATCTTGAGCTAATAGTGTCACCTTAGCTTTTAACCAGCAGTTTGTTACAGGTATCTTTAAAATACACACACTTCTGTTTTCACATTTACTATTCTTATTGCAGAGTGAAGCGCACTTAATGTTTAAACATTAAAATTTACTTCTTTTAAATTTGTTTACCAGTTCCATTTGTACACGGCATAAAATTGAAATGACGAAGTTATATTGATGGTGAATCATAAAATAGATATTTAATTATTTCATGCTTTAAATTCAAATTGATCATCGAAATTTTTACGTTATTTCTCTTCAATAGGAGGTGTCTTTTGCTTATATTTTGAATATCCATAGAAGAAATATTAGTTGACAGAGTGGCAGTCTTTAACAACGTATTGAAGATAAGAGGCGACTGCGTACGTCTGTTCTCCTCTCTGTCTTGTCTGTTGCATGGTACTCCCTCTCAGGCAACACAGCTGTGATCAGATATTGTGCGTCATGTCATGACCAATTGGAACAGATGCAAACCATTCACCATGATGTCCACCTGACTTCCTTACAAATCTCATTACCTTGCTGATTTGTCGAAACCTACTACACATGGTACCACCTGTGAGATCATGGCAGTGGGAGAGATGTTCCCTTACAAATTCCAAGTGTATCAGAATGGCGAGCTTCTGGCCCAATTTGGTGAGCCAGTTGAGGTTATTAAACTTCTGAAGTTCTTGGGTGGTTTCATGGAGTTTGAGGTACTCATCCCACAGGCCCAGCGATTAGTCAGTGCCACGAGTATGCCTATTGAATTTGAACCATGGCAGTCTACTTCCTGCATTCATTCAGAACCGTGTTCCTCATCAACAGCACATTCACAGCCCCATTTTGCTGTCTCGGCTGATTTGACTATACCTGCTGCTCGGGAAGGGAAAAGAGGTAAAAAACGAAGGAAAAGATTCATGAATACTATTTGCAAAAAACAACTTTGGGATGCAGCTAAAACCTATGCACAAAACCATCCAGAAGTTAACCGAAAGGCAGTTGAAAATTATAATAAAAATCATCCAGAAGTTAACCAAAGGGTAGTTAAAAACTATAATAGAAATCAACCAGAAGTTAACCAAAGGGCAGTTAAAAAATAATAAAAAAAACATGCAGAAGTTCATGAAAAGGCAGCTGAAAAATATAATAAAAGTAATTCTGATTTAATTTGAGCTTCTGTGAATAAGTATAATGGAAACAAATGTATTGCCATGGACTTTTAAAAATCTATCGGGTTTCAAATATGACCCCTACACTGAATACGATAAGGATGATGCTATTCATATTGGGTCTCAGTCAGTTTGTATCTGGTGCCATGCTAAGAAATGGAAAGGGAAAGTTAATGGTATGTGTGGCAATAACGGGAAAGTCCAGCTTCCTGCTTTACAACAGGACCCTTTCACAGTCTCCTTAACCACCATCACCCAGAATCGGAACATTTACTTTCTGCCATCAGGAAATATAATGCATGCTTTTAAAAGACATCATTCGGAGCCAAGGAAGTGAAAGAAGGAAACTTCATGCCAACATTTAAAGTTCAGGGGCAGGTTTATCACAGGATAGGAAGCTTGGTACCACCATCTCAACAACAATCTTCATTCCTACAGGTATACACTATATGATCAAAAGTATCCGGACAGTTGGATTTTCACATTTTTAAAAAAATTCTCCGGAAAGACTTGACCAACTGCCCTTGAACTTTT
The DNA here is from genome assembly GCA_013235015.1 of Araneus ventricosus. Lineage (NCBI taxonomy): Eukaryota > Metazoa > Arthropoda > Arachnida > Araneae > Araneidae > Araneus > Araneus ventricosus. Next base: position 170,114 of record BGPR01002004.1, read on the forward strand.
AACATGTAAAGGATAGACTCTAACTCACATTTTATAGTAAAGATTCAGTCACAAGGGCATTTAGGGGACTGACCAGAAATTGATGAAAAAAAAATCTGGGCTCACCCCGTTCCACAGAAAGCTCGTAATGATTTACAAATTTCATCAATGATTTTGCTTGATATGCACATTGCTTGCATGCATTTTCGTAAAAATATCAAGTATGTTCTGAAAGATATAAAGGTTTTCTTAAAAAATCCCAAATTTTCTCGCATGTTTTTTGCTTATAACATGCAGAGTTTTCCGCCAAATTGTACAACACGTAGTTAATACATGACAATATGTTAGAAAAGTATTGTATAAAAATTTGAAACAAATACTTTGAATATTAGAGAAAATGTGAGTATTTGTAAGCCAAGATTTCACTGTGCATGTGCGAGACATACCGTAGTTTTTCTTACACAACTTCAAAGGCAGATATATAGGGCAACTGAAATAAAAATTCCCGTTGAATACCATTAAGATTTAGAAAGATATCAGCATTGCAGTGAACAGAATTTCTGCTTCTCTCTAGGAGAAAGAAAATGATGAGGGTTTTTCTGCAAATAGACATTTCTTAAACTTGGATTTTCAAATAATTTTATAGAATTTAATAAAAATTGAATATGCTGTGTGTGTGTGTGTGAATACCCAAGCATACTTATAAATAAACTCATAATTTTAATTGCAGTTCGACGATACTATCCGAAGATTCAAATTTAAAATATATTCGTGAAAGAAAAATTACGTCATGTCTCGCACATGCTCTGTAAAAACTTATTTACTACAAATACTCGTATTTTCTCTAATATTCAAAGTATTTATTTCAAATTTTTGTACAATGCTTTTCTCACATATTGTCATGTGTTCTCTAAGTTTCGTACAATTTGGTTGAAAACTTTGCATTGTTATAAGCAAAAAATATGCTGGAAAATGTGGGATTTTTAAAGAAAACTTTCGTATCTTCCAGAATATACTTACTAATTTTATGAAAATGCTTGTAAGCAATGCGCACATCAAGCAAAACCAGTGATGAAATTTGTAAATCATTATGAGCTTTCTGTGGAACAGGGTGAGCCCAGAGTTTTTTCTTCATCAATTTCTGGTCGGTCCTCCAAATGACCTCGTGACCGAATCTTCACTGCAAAGTGTGAGTTAGAGTCTAATTTTTACATGGTCGAAGTTCAAGGGCAGTTGGTCTAGCCTTTCCGGAGAAATTCTAAAAGTGTAAATCCGAAAGTGTCTGGATACTTTTACCAGATAAGTGTAGCAGATTACCGTTCTTCTTTTTATTAATTGAATAAATCAATGATAATTTGTGAAAAAACTAACTTTTTTATAAAAAATTTTTTGAAAAATTCTCCATCTTTTTATTAAATATAGAACTCGCACTTTAAAGAAAACTATATCGCCTTTTTCGTAATGTTGAAATTTTAACGTTCATAAACAAAATTAAACCTAAAAAACAGTCACTAACTTATAGTTAATAACTTAATAATAGTTAATAACTTACATTTTGTCCCATTTTAAAAGTAATTAATTTTGAACCCTAATTTCATAATTTATTCTACTAGTAAAACGTAATTATTGGCGAAAATCGTTCTCTCTTTGACTTCAAATCATATTCTCAACTTGAAATTTAAAAAATTAATGAAATCAAGAAAACAGTTTAAAATAAATCGCAGATGCACGATCTATTAGCGCAATCTATCTTCTCCTCTCAGAGTCTAGCTGGCCGAGTGGTTAAGACGACAGGTTTAGGGAGTGGGATGTCGGGGGTTCGAATCCGAGGTTGTCTTCGTACTCAGTTTTTGCTATAGTTTGCAATGAGTTTAACGCGACAAGCTTGTTACAAGTTTGACGCGTACTGACTGCACTCTTGCCGTGTCAATCTTGTTGCAAGATTGCTGCAAACTAAAATTTCTATATGGGATATTAGCAGCTCTAAAGGTGTTTGGCGGATCCTGCATTTCCCCATTCATGAGCATTTTTCTCCTGCCATGCACCTTGCTGTTCACTTAGAGAATGGCCAAAGAGTGTATTTCTCAGAAAAAAACGTTATTGAGCGTGTTAACAATCCTATAAAAAATACAATCCTGGCATTTTTTGAACTAGTAAAGTCGACACGTTCGCTAGAACTCTCCTGTACTGTGAAGTTCCTTCATACTTTGTGTGGAAGAACAAAATCTTTTACAGAAGAAAACAAGGAAAGCCTATATCCGGTCATCCAGATGTGAAGAAAGATCAAGTTCTTGGTAGAGTTTACACCGTTCATCCCAGCAATGCTGAATGCTATTATTTACGTTTGCTATTAAATGACGTCCTAGGGCTCCTTTCATTTGCTTCTCTTAAAAATGTTAATGGAATACTTCACTCTACATTTCAGTCAGCGTGTAGAGCTCTTGGATTGCTGGAGGACAATGCTCACTGGGAACGAACACCAGACGCAGCTTCACTGTCAGACTCGCCACATAAAATCCGTGGACTATTTGCAATTATGCTGGTATTTTGTCAAGTTGCAGATCCTCTGGTGCTTTGGAAAAAGCATAGAGAATTTCTAGCAGAGGATATAACGAGACAAATATTTGTCTCCATATGGAGAGAGTCAGTGGCGGACTGGCCAGCTTGCCCGATGGCAAGTGGGCCCCTAGGATGTTGCGTGTTTAAGAGAGAGAAAGGGAAGAACTCTTTTTCAAGCAAATTTCCTGTGCTTTTTCTAAGGAAAATGGCGAGTAGTTTCGTGCTAAACCCCGCAACATTTTCTATGCAATGCCGGGACGCAATAGCCACACGATTTTTATTCTAGGAGGCCCCCCGGCAGAAATATATGTTAACCCCTCTGTGCAAGAAGGGTGCGGTTCTTGGAGATGGCTAAACGACGTGCTTTTTGTTTGTGCATTTCCTTGTCGTAAAACTGATAGACAAGCGAATTAGTCTAAAGTAAAAAGACGGAGAAAAGTCTTCTTCGGGGCGCTAAAGCTTTTAAGTGGGGGGGAGAGGAAATTTCTTGTAATTTGCCGACCAAAGGACGTTTCTGAAAATTGACACGCTCAGGCTTTTCTTACATTTATGGGCTTTTCTTGTGGTGGGGTTTATCTGGTCATGTTTACAACATTGTAAAAAGGGTAAAGGAACTTGAATAAATAGGTCATATTTCTTTTGCTTCTTTCTTGGCAAATAACTGGGGGGAAAAGAGGTATTCCTGTTTCCAGTCAGCAGAAATTGGGCATGCATATCTTACAAAAGGAGAAAAAATATTTTCGGAGAAGAGCTCCAATTATTATTTCTCAAATTTTTGCATTACTTTTGTAGTATTACATACTAGCCGCCTTCGACTGCCAGCTTATTGATTGTAGTAATTTAATTATATCAACCAATTTTAAATTCACCAACTTATTTAACTTTTGGTAGGCTGAAAGTATTGATAGTTATAAAAAAAACCCAGAAATGAATTTGTTGTGAAAAAGAGAAACAGGAAATTAGTATTTGAACCAAATTTTGATGCAGTATGTTTTGCATCTAATGAAATTAATGATCAAATTTTTAAATTCAACTGTTAAAAGTCTAAAAAATCTTGAGAATCGATGAAGATTTTTTTATTTTGATCATGCATAATTCTAATTTAAATTACAATTATTACACATTATTAATCTAATCGTTTAGTAAATATTTTAACTAATTATAACAAAGAAGTAAATAACATCTCAAGGGAAAAATTATCTTGCCGTCATTTGAAAGAGTGGTTTCAGTGGTAAATCTACCAAAATAATATAGTAAATATATCTAAAAAGTAAATTTATTTGAAGTAACAAAGAAAGAAAAAAAAATATAGTAAAAAAAACTGGCGAAATAACGGAAATGTTATCGCTGAAAAATATCCAATTCTTGCTTAACTTTTAATTAATTAGAATTATTAAAATTTCTCCGAGGTGTACATTCCCAACTTCCATAGTATGTTTGCACCAAATTTCACAATTCTAGAATCAACAGTTAATTAAAAATTGAGCACGATTTTGACGTTTTTTCGCGATATTTCCAAAAATATTATTTCACAAAAATGATTTTTGAACCATTTTAAAAATGATATTTTTAATGACAAATTACTAAAATATTACTTGTAAAATTACTCCAATTTCAAAATTCCAAATCATCCAAAGAATTTTCTTTCGTATCTCTTATAATGGATGGCCTACTATAGGACGGCATTTCTCTTTCAGCTTCTGTCGCTAAAACCGTATGCGAAATATTTAACTTACGGAATTTAAAATCAAATAAATTTAATCATATTTTTGTTATTTTAATCGTGAAATTGCGTTATTATTATCCACGTTAACTGCAGACGAGAAATTTATTCACTTAAATCAAATTATGAGGTATGGATCCAGACTTGCTTACAAGGTTGAATTCTTGTGTGAATCTTTAAAAATAATATATATTTACTCGTTTAATTCTTCTTTATAAATCAAGTTATTATCAGTTAAGTTTGGGGTGGGCCTTGAAGAATGGGGCCAAAACAAAAAATCTTCTTTGAGAGTTCGTTTTGAGTAGCGAACATTAAAAATGTACTAAAATGAAATACAAATTTGTAGGATGCAGACGTGAAAAATAAAATTTATGAATTCGAAGTCTTCTCAGTCTCTCATCGATTAATATATATGCTAGAAAGCCAAGAAATTGCAGACCATTTGCTAAGATCGCCACCGAATGTAATTAAATATTTAAAATTCCAGTCTCTTACTTTTTATCAAAGGGATTTGTAAACAACACATTTGCCTAAAATTTAGTGAATTTCGGAAACGTTCTTCATCCGCCAAGCGTGTGAGGGTTTAAATGATCAATGCTATAAATAACGGATAAATAACTAATAAAAATTTAATTATACACATAGGCGGCTCGTCCGGGGGGGGCAACTGCCCCCTCACTTGCAAAAGTAAAGGGTCCTTGCTCCCCCACTTTCCAAAGTTCAAAATTAACGATCCATCGAAAAATGGATCGCAAGCTGAAGCTTTGCTGATTAATATCGAAAGTTTCCAATTCATTTTTTGTCTACTTCTGATCCAAAGAGTTTTGGATGTTACAGATACGCTTTCAAAAGCTTTGCAATCAAAATCGCTAATTTTTAACAGTTAAAGAACTGGTTAATACAACAAAAGAATGTTTGCATGAATTCCGAAGTGAAGATTTTTTTTGAAAAGTTGTGGAGATATGTTAACGATATTTGTGAAGCAAAATTGTTTACTTCTTCAAAACTTCCACGCTCTAGAAAGGTGTCTTCGGAAATAGGCGGTAGTTCCTTCAGCATGTCACAAGGTGTTAAATCGTTCTATCAAACGTAAATTGCTTTTCCAGTTATAGATGCTGCTTTAAACACAATAGACGAAAGGTTCAAAGACAATGAGTTGGATATTTTTCAATCTCTAAAAGATTTAACATGTTCCAATCCATTAAAGATTATAAAAATTGCATCAATTCAAAAAGTCTCTGAAACATATGATCTTGATATAGAAAAAATAAAGGGTGAGATACAAATTTTTCAGAAAATGTACAAAAAAATACATCGACTCTTTGCCAGAAATATCCACGGAGATAACAGAACTGAGGAAAAGATGCAATTTTCTTGTTGAAAAGGAATGCTGTGATATACATATTTCCATACTTGACAAAACTAATCCAAATTCTCCTTGTGATACCTGTCTCAACTGCATCATGTGCGAAAAGTTTTTCGTGCTTAAGATCTTTAAAATCATACCTTAGAAATAGTATGTGTCAAGAGAGGCTTTCTGCGCTTGCTGTTTTGAAGATCGAAAATACTGTAGATATTGACTTTACTAAGGTAAAAGAACAATTTGCGAAAAACAAAAATCGCAGGCTATCTTTCTTCTAACTTATAATACGGATGTATATTGTATAACATAATATCAAATAAATAAATTTATAACTGACCTGTTTTCTCTGTGTTTGGGAGTACGCCGTTTTGTGACAACATCATTGATCGATTCACGAGTTTAAAGAAAGAAGAATTGATTTAATAGGTAAGCGTTTTATATTTTTCTCATGTATTATTTCATGAGAATTGAAATGGAACTTTGAATTGGAAGGAGGGAGTCTACGGTGGCCATCCGTTCCGATTTTTGAGGCCGTGTCCCGAATTTTTTAGAGAAGGTCATTTAATCAATAACGACGTTAAAATCCAATAATATAGTCCATTTTACAAAAAAAAAACAGCTTTAGGGGCGCCCCACTCATCCACACACTCGCATCTCTTTTGACCCCCCATTTTTTTTGGTGCACCAGCCGCCTATGATTATACATGATCCTTTCTCTTCATATTTATTAAGAGTTAATTTAGCTAACAATCCTAATTATGTTTGAGGTGGTTTCTGTGTAATGCCGACCATTATGCTTTTTTTTTTTAACTCTTTTACTCAGGATTTTCATTTTCCTGCTACAGTTTGTATCCTAATGGACCTGCATCGATTGAAAATATTTTAAAAGAACTTTGTCTTTAAGAAATTTGAAATTTATTTTTGAGGGATGAATGATGTATTCATAGTAGTGAAATTTCGAAGCTAAAGATCATAAAGACCATAATAAGAAACTCATTGTCTGAGGAGAACTTGGAATCCTATATGTTGCTATCTATTGAAAAGGAATTGTTCGATGATTTGGATGCAGAATAATTATTGACAGATTTGCACAGTCATCTAGTGAACCGATTCGCCCGTAATGAAGTGGACAACATGCAATACACTTCCTTACTTTTGAGTTGTTAATATTTGATAGAAATACGTATTCTTTTAAAAAAATTAGAATTAGTAAATAGTTTGTTCTTTATTTACAGTTTGGTTAAAAAATTGTCAAAAAGACAGTTTAGGTCCAAAGTTATATTTGGAAGATATTATATCAACATATTATATTTTGGGCTTGTAAATTATGCTATACAACCTCCAAACTATTCAATAATAAACTTGTGTTTAAAATTGGTATTTATTACTTCTAATAATATGTATAGTGCGTGTATACCGTGATTAGTAATATTAGATTAGGAATAGATTATATTAACTTATTTATTTTAATTTATTATATTTGTAATAAATAAAATTAAAAAAATATATTTAAGAGGGCATTCTAAATGTGATAGGGCAAGGGCCCCCATTCACTCATGGCAACCACTATTTTCAGACCCAGTCCGCCACTGAGTGCAGTAATATTCACAAAATCATGGACGTTATTTACAATCGCTGCCTAGCTAAGCTCGAAGATGTTGTCTTCTCGTTATCTGTTTGTATTGTTGTAAATAAAATTCAAACCAATCGCATTATTTCGGCAAATCTTTTATTCACGCGCTTTTGTAATTGTACCGGTTGTGATAACAAATTGTTTTCTTGGGAAATTAACTCCAAAGCAGAATTTTCACTTTGATATTCATTTCATTGCTGAAATGTTTTATCGCACCTGCTTCAGAGTAATATTTTTTTTGTATTTATATTAAACGTGATAACAGGTATTTGATTTAGGTTTTTTTTGTGTGTGCGAGGTAGACTGAAATGATTTTCGTCCTTTCTTCATGCTTTTAATCTCATGCTTTCCTGCCATTTTAAAATTAAAAACTTTTAAATTTTTGTATATCGCATGAAAGCCAAGTTTTTACTCAAATTTTAATTAGGTTTAAGAGCACAGTACTGCAGCTAAATTTGAATTTTTTAAAGTGATTACTCATCAAATTTGGTAATAGATTTAGCGCAGTTCAGAACTAATGGTAGGAAGCCAGCTTAACGGTAGAGGAAAGAGTCGTGAAGTTGGTGACGGAACAATATCACTGTGTAAGTGTTTTTCTGATCAATCACACAAATACTAAAAAGAAGAGAATTGTTACTCCGGAGAAAGGCAATAAAAACCAAGATATGAAAGAGCTTCTGTTGTCGCCGTAGCAATCAATGATGGGGACGGAAAAGGACGGCTAGATTCGTGGTCAGTTGGTTCAAACTGCCGAGATAAAAAGATAAGAGAAGTTTTGCTGCTGGCCGCGAGGATGTCGGACAACACGAGAGTGGACGACGAAAATCAAAGAAAGCCGTTGCTGCGAAAAAGTGTTTAATTAAATTTAAAGTGTTATAAGTACTTAGACTTGAAAATATTTTTATCCCGCGCAATGCCGGGTATACCAGCTAGTATTTTATAAGCAAATGAAGTAATCTTTGGTTCTTTTAGTGCAAAAATAGAGGACATGTGTTCAGCATTGCCATAAAACATTTTAATTTAAAGGAGTGAACAGCTTCCCATAATAAAATGAATCTGAATAACACTTTGGTCCTACGATATTGATTTCAAGATAAGCAAGGAAGTTGTTATTGTATTAAAAATGATTTGGGAAAGCACTCTCTAGACATCCAGTTTAATCTTGCCTTTTTGATATCACTGAAAATGAAGACGTGATCAAAATTGTAAATGGCGTGTTGCTTTGAAGATCAAATCGATGATCTGTCAAGAGATGATATAAATACTAAGAATAAGTATTTTGTTGTGCTATTAGATGATCCGAAACAAATGCATAAGTAACTAAATTAGTCTCAAAAAATTAGTGGTTCATCTAGAGGAAATGATTAAATTATGCAATTATGGCTGTGCATTAATAAATATCCCATTCAATTTAGCATCAATGCTTAATTTTAAATTATTTTTGCCTTTTCAAAAAATTTTACAAATTTGGTTTGTTGAGAAATATTTTCATAGATTGAGAGAATTGCAATTCTCTCATTCCATGAAGATCCATCACTGCTTGCAACGACTATTTCATCCTAGAACAAAAATTACTTCTTTGAGTCTAAAAAAATAAAAACACAATTGCTGAGTTTATATTTACAGATATCATTTGAATGGAGTATTGTTTTGAAATTCACAAGAAATAATCTGTAAACTTTAAGGCAAGGGACAATTTGAAATAAAAGGCGGAAATTTCTGAAATTGTTTGAAGGTTTTTCAAAGTCTCCCTAGATGAATATTCATTCATCTAAGGAGACTTAGTGATTATGACTTTACATTAACATCTTGTTCATCTTAGCATTAATGTTTACCTCTAGATAAACTTCTCTCTCTCTTTTTTTGAAATATTAGTGAGAAATATTTTCACTGAATGGGAGAACATTAAGCTCTTATTCCATGAAGCCCAACACTGTTTGCAACAATGACTATTTTAGCCTTAAACAAAAACTGCTTCTTTGAAAGTTAAAAAGGAAAAAGAAAGAAAAAAAAAAGCTGAACTTATATGTATTGCTCTCATTTGAAAACATGTTTAGAAATAAATTTGGTGCAAAAGCATACTTATTTTAAAGTTAATTTTATTGACTTTAATGAAAATAAACAAAAAAATTTACAAATAATGCAGCACAATCTTGAATATATACAATAACAAATGATCATTCATGGCCAGGGTGACGTTACTTAACAATCCAGTACTTATATGCTGGTTGCGTTGATGTATGATTTTTACTTAAAGTGGCTGAATGCCTTCTTGTAAGTAAATTCTGTTTCTTCTCTATTTACAAGTTTCTGCATTTATATTTCCAAAAACGTTCATCTCGTACATACATGCGATTATTACAAATACAACGTAAATTAAGAAGTAAACCAAGCCCACGGTCCTGTTTAATTTCCATCCTGAAAACACAAAGACTAAAACAAAAGCTATCAGAGTGAGCAGCAGTGTTGCAGTTGTATATGTAAGTGCAGAGCTGAATACTAATAGATAGCCTTTTTCTGAAATCAATGTTTTTATAAGCCAAGGTGCTCCAAGACAAAAGGATATGTCAAAAGTGTTACTTCCAACAAGGTTACTAATAGCCATATTGCCATAACCTGTAAGAAAATAATAAACATGTAATGAATAAGAAAAGAAAATGTTATAGTAATGTTGTAAAATATAAATATTTTGTTTATATTCGTAATATAATTATATATTTGAGGCTTAATCAGAAAGTAAGTTTCCTACTTTCCCAAACAGATGTGAGGCACTGCAAAGAATGAGTGTACATGTGCATGACTGTAAAATTCAGAACATGGCTGTCGTATGCAGCAGTTAATTCTTCTTGATATTTTGAAATATAACCATTGCAGTGGCTGAAAATATTGGCTGTTGTCCCTTCTGCCAAATCCAAAGTTAGTTTTGTGATGAAGTTTTTGAAAGCATAAAATGTAATGTTGATCGACCTTAACCCCTTAAGTCTCGCGCCCGTCATATTGACGTGCATCGAATTATCGCATTTTTAGGCTTTTAAACTAAAATTTAATCATTAATTAGCTTTACAATTTGACACAAAAATACGTAGAATCCATTATCATCTCAAGTATTATATCCCTTCTTAGATGAATGAAAACGACAGCCCCTTTCGAAAACCGGAGATGTCATCTTATTAGATAGCAAAAAAAAAAAAAAAATGCGATCCTTGCTGTCTCAAGTGAGTGAGGCCATTATTGTCCGCAAGCAGGTGGTACGTCTTGAGTGGAGGCAAGTTTTCGAAGGTCATCAAAATAGCCACAAAGATGAGTGCAGTGGGTGGCCATCTCTGATTAATGATGACCTTTCGGAGGTGGTGTGACAGCACATTGTAGAGAACCTTTGCTTTATTATTACAAAACTCGGTAGCCATTTCCAGCAGGTTAGATCTTGAGCTTTGTTTCACAAAGTTATCATGAATCGCCTATTACTCCAAAATTTGGTCGCTGAATAACCTGACACCTGCATTGTTATAAGTTTATCTCAAATGCAAGCACATGAAATCAGTTTATAACAATATCCTGGTGACGGTGTTGAGTTCTTTGACTTATTTGCTCAATTCTGGGTTAATATACAACATATCTTATGCAAGATTTTTGCTGGTAGGTCCGCACACACTGTACTCCTAAATCTATTGGCCCTTACACCTAAAAGAATTCTCTTCCAATTACACTATGCAATATGGAAGAAAGGTGCTGATGGGTGTCACGCACTGGTTTCTCTCCCAAGCAGCAAAATACTGCATTCTGTGGCAGCATTATTGATGAGTAGAATATAACACTAATGGGATGGATTTGAATTCTTAATAAAGCTCTCTTTTTTCTTTCTTCTTTCAAATTAACTATATGCTATTCTCTATTCATTTAATGCGTTGTAAATGCCGCTGCAATCAACTTACTGGATGGACTATCCCTATTAGCACAAAGATGTTGAACGATTTTTTTTACGACATTCGAAATTTTGAATACTGTATGGTATTGTGAAGATATTGTATCAATGTTATACAGCATCTTCTGTTACTTTGGATGTGTTTGGCTATACTTACTCGAACATGGTAGGTTGTGTTATGCATTTTTGCATGTTTTTTCTACTATTGAACCTTCTTATAATTTCCTCATTGGTATTTCTGAACATTTTTCAATGGTCTGTTTTTCTCTAACATGAATTAGCTAAGACTGATAGGTGGCAGAGCCTTGTTGATCTTTTTTAAAAAATTCCATTCTCAACTTTCGATACATATTAACAGGAGATGAATGTTAAGCCATTCAAAGTATGTTGCTTCTGTAGAAAGTTTCGGTACCATATCACACCCTATTCTGTTTCTGATTGTGAATATTCTCTTGATTGAAAGCTAGTATGCAAATGGTCAACATGCTCTTTTGTGAACTTACTCAAATTTTCATAGATTCTAATTTTTCAGGATGATCATAATGTGACGACCCACAGATGCTAGCTTGAACTGACGTAGGTTTTAAACAAATTCTGCCTCTCTTTTTATTTTTTGTAATTGCTATCAATGCAGTGTTAGATTTTTAAAAATTCCAAACCAACGAACTTATTTCTACGTTTCAGAATGAATTTTTCTCTTAAAATGTTTAATATCGTATGAGAATAATTGACTTCTCAGATAGCAACTTTAGTTTGCAGCAATCTTGCTCTGCAAATCTGCAAGCTTGCAACAAATTTGTCACGGTAAGAGTGCAAGTTTGAAACAAGTTACCGCAAAGGAGTTAGTCACCACGCGTCAAACTTATCACAAACTTGCTGCGTCAAACTCATTGCAAACTATTGCAAAAACAAAGTACGAAGACAACCTCGGATTCGAGCCCGCGACACTTCGCTTCCTAAAGCTGTCGTCCTAACCACTCTGCCAGCTAGACTCTCAGAAGCGAACATATATTGCGCTAATAGATAGGTCATCTATACGATTTATTTTAAACTGTTTTCTTGATTTTATTAATTTTTTAAATTTCGTGGTGAGAATATGATTTGAAGTCAAAGAGAGAGCGCGATTTCCGCTAATAACTACGTTTTGCTAGTACAATAAATTATGAAATTAGGGTTCAAAAGTTATTACTTTTAAAAGTGAGACAAAATATAACTTATTATTTTTCAACAAACATTGATTGTTTTTAGGTTTGATTCTGTTTATAAACGTTAAAATTTCAACATTAAGAAAAAGGCGATATAGTTTTCTTTAAAGTTCGAGTTCTATATTTAATAAAAAGATGGAAAATTTTTCAAAATTTTTTTTTATAAAAAAGTTAGTTTTTTTACAAATTATCATTTATTTATTGAATCAATATTAATAATTTATAAAATCAATAAAAGAATATAATAGCATCTCCTAGGATACGGTCTAGGAGATGCTATTAAAAATCGTATCTTTTTTAAAACAGAGACAAAAGATTATCTGTAAGTGTGCTATCATCTTTGCAGCAAACTTGTTTTGCAAGTGGGTTGGTCGATTATGCTTTGTTACTTTGCAGGAAGTTTACCACATCAAGTTTGTCATGACAAGCTAATATCAAGAAAAATCAAACTTGCTGCAAGTGTACATGCTATCTGGGTTAACGGTTATTATTATAAAACTTTTAATAAATTATTAACATCACACTAAGAATGATCAAGATTTTACAAATTAAGCAAAAAGGTTTAGCAATATTGTGGTTTAAAAATATAGATTTTTGTAAGAGAATTTTAAATAGATGTTTTAAAAATATCGAAGCAAGAGTAGTTTCATTTACCATTTTTCGCCACGATGATACTTGATATGATTTCAGGAATACTTGTTCCAACTGCTAAGATTGTTAGACCAGACACTGAATCGGGCACATTAAATGTGTATCCTGTGTGGAAAAAAGAATGAAAATCGGCATATTAGAATGTTTCAAACTATCAAAAAGAGTCATAGTTTTCCCCCTTTCTTTCTTCATCACATAATCTAATTTGTATAAAAGAAAACTTTAAAAAAATAAGTGATTTTCCTGATAATGCGCATGGTAAGAAGAGTTCAAGTACGAATTAAAACTGTTATACGAAAATAAAGAATCGAAACAAATAAAAATTTTAATAAAATACTAATTATTTAGATTCAGATATTTGTTTTGAAACACAGACTTCCTATTTCTGTAATAAACATAAAGCAAGGGCATAAACTGTTTTTTATAACAGATTTTTATCCTTAAAAATTGCCATACTTGTTAAAGAGAATTTATAAAATTTATTATCATACATTATTTTATACAAAAACAGTTATTATTTTTAATTTATCATTCGGTGAAGTTTTGTATTGTACACAATTTCTGTTAATTTAAAATTTTAATAGAATTTGTTGAATACACTTAAAACTGAAGTGAATTAACTTCAAAATTTTGCTTATTTTATGATTTTATCAAAAGATTTAAAACTTCAGTGACTAATAAAATTTACGAATAATGGAAAAAAACTCCAAGAGTATTAGATTAAAGGAACCATTTTAAAATGCTAAATATCTCCTATACAGTGGCGGCGATTGGATGGAAAAAGTGAGGGGCAAAAAAAATTTATAGACATCTAAATGACCCGGGAATCTAGAGGGTAGATAATAAAGTTTAAAAATTTAGTTAAAAAATTAGCTTTTTTACCCGAATTGTTGCTTTTTTATGATTCCTAATTTTAGGCAGCTAAAATTGAAAATTTAATTTTTCTCTAAAAAAGTAGGGGGCGACTGCCCCCCTCGTCGCCACTGCTCCTATGTAGATATTAAATGTAAAATTAAATAAATTGGTGAGTATATTTATACACTGATAGAAAGTCTTGTTGCTACAGTTCCGCAATACCTATGCGCGAGCCAGGGCCGCTGAAAGCTAAGCCGGCTCCGGAGCAAAGTACAGGCATACAACTGTGGCGACTAATCAGCAGAAGGATGTCTTTCTTCTAGTTGCCCGGTCACATCACGTATTGTTCTGAAAATTTGACTTCCAGCTACCTACTGTAAATTTCGATTAACATTATAGTTAAATTATAACTATTAATAATATTACGTAATCCGATTAACAATATATAGTAAAAATATAGTTAAACTTTTGCCGGGCCCCATTTACCATAGATAAAAAAATACTATTGGAAATAAGAAAAGTATATTTTCCCTTATCCCGGATCGCCCCCCCCGCCCTCTGGCTCGGGCCTGGAGGGGGGTTGGCCCCTCCTGCCCTCTCTCGGCGGCCTGGTTCGAGCTGTTTCATGATCACTTATGCTTCATATAAATAAAGATGCAAAGTTAAAATGAAGATGAATTTATTTACATGATGAAATGACAAGTATACCATTTGCGGCCATTAACCGTAATGGTGCCGCAATAGGGCAACTTTATGTACAATATTTACATATAATATTACACGAGCCACCCTTACTTATGGGTTTAACGTAAAAATCTTACCTATAATTGTAACCATCCAGACAGCTAAATAGGATAGTACACCTATCCAGAGTACGGACATCGTAAACGTTAGAGGAAACAGACTGTACAATTTGGGTTTCCTGCTGTCAGGAATGGTAAAAAATAAGATAAGTTTCGCAGGATACAAAACGAGCCACCAAAGCATCTTCCATCCTCCCTCGGTAGGTGATATACACAGTGTGCCGTTTTTCGTATGCTCACCACTCCAAAGAATTTCACCTGTAATGGAAAGAACCTGCTATAGAATTTCTGTTATCCGTGGTTTTGTGTTTCCGAGATACTATTATTCAGGTTACTCTCGTTAGTCGAAATCAGAGCGAGGAATCTGTTTCCCGAATAAGCCTTTAAAAAAAAATTACATTTGAAAGTAACTGTTTTCAGAAATGAATCGGAATTTTTCTTCTGCGAATAAAATGTTTAGTTCATTCATGTCTCCTTTCCGCCTTTACTCGTTGTTGTTTTGTGTTCTTTTAAAGCAAGTCTTTTCCTATTTTATACATCGTCTAATCGTGATCTTATTTTTCTTAAGGAATTTTTTTCAGTTCGAAATGCATTTTTACTTAAAAATATAAAATGAGACATGTAATGATATAATAAAAATATTTAATTCAATAAAGTTGTTTGATAAACTTTAAATAAATGTATTAAAGCAAGAAGATTGATAAATTTTGTCAGCGGCAATTTAAAAAAATATGACAGAAACGGAGGCTATCGGTTTTCCCTGACTGATAGGACAGCTTCCAGAAGGCTAAATTTCCCCCTGTCATTCAGACCCACAGTGTAAAATATTCAAAGGAAAAGTTTGATACGAAACATATCTATGTATTGCTTCGCTGGAAAAAATGTAATGCGTTGATGAAGGCTTTGCTCTGCTTTATAACAGAGAAGCTTTTCAAACCATTATTATGTGCTGAATAGTATAAAAAACATTGCAGAATAATTTTTTCAAAAAGCAGCGTACTTCTATTTTGTCATACAACTAGTTTACGTGAAGCCTACTTGCTCAATTTTGACGAATTTCCTGGTTGTCTACTATGCCACATCTCTGTTTATTTTTTGACTTTTTTTCTAATAACTGATTCTTTTGCATTATTTCAGTTTTATTGTATCCGATATCTTCCTTGTGAGCATGGTATTTTGAACAATCGACATCGTACTGTGTTTAATTACCTATGTGTAAGGGGATTTAAAAGC
The DNA here is from genome assembly GCA_013235015.1 of Araneus ventricosus. Classification (NCBI taxonomy): domain Eukaryota; kingdom Metazoa; phylum Arthropoda; class Arachnida; order Araneae; family Araneidae; genus Araneus; species Araneus ventricosus. Next base: position 186,040 of record BGPR01002004.1, read on the forward strand.
GGTTATATTTCTTTGCCAAATGCTTTTTCATATTTGCTGAATTTTTACGTTCGCTTATACGAAGTGTACAAAGAGAAAGTATTGTAACAGTCAAGAAATTTGACCTCGATATTTTTTTTAATGAATCTACAAGTTTTAAATCTTCACGAAAAAGCCAATCTGTAAAATTGTGCCTGTCAGTTTCTGAGCACGATAACTCAAAAGCGGATGGAACTGGATAAATAAAATTTGGTTCGTGGACTGTTGTCTTAACATCAAGATTCTAGATCTGTATCAAATTTTGATCCCAATCAGTAAACGAGAAAATGTACTATTCCAAAATGCATACGCGATTCTCACGAAGCTAAACACGAAACGCCTGTACTGTGTATTTATGCGAGACAGTCGAAAGAAGAACACACCCGCTAGTTATATATCGTCGCTTAACAAACAACATCGCCTATATCAATTTTTGGAAATTCCAAAGAGGAGGGAAATACTCAGTTTTTCGCAACCAATAACCCATATTTCGGAACTTTTTTAGCATCTGGTATAAACATAAGACCGCATGTTCCTACCATATGTGAAAAAAAAATCAAAAATGTTCGTTAATGGTTGCGAAAAATTGAGTATTTTCTTCCTCTCTGAAATTTCAAAGAATTGAGATAGGTGGTGTTGCTTGTTAACTCTCTGAGCGGAGCTAGAGTGAGAATTACGGTGCCTGAAAACCATCAGCAATTTTTCATTCACGAAATGATCCCTTTCTTCACAGAATTCTCAGGAGTACGACACCCGCTGCTGCATGATCAATTTTCAACAAAGAAAGGAACTACCTTACTCCCATAAAATTCACCCAGGCACCCGAAACTTCCTGAGTCCGGCCACTGTCTAACGGGGCGGTTTGAGGCAGGATAGGGCTCATAGGGTTAAGCGACGATATTTTCTCTTTCCAATAATTATTTTATTACTTTTATACTTACTAAATTTCCGTCCGATTGATTCCTGATGCAAAACCTCCTCCTCTTTACTAGCTGTAAATTCTACGCTAAAGCTATCTCTTTCTAATCTTCTATCTCGTTTTTGAGATTCCATAATTTCAGGTACGATAGCTTTGCCATTTAAGAGCGGGCTTTCTTCAGTGTTATAACAACGGCACCAGCTCCTTTCCTGAATTCTTTCTGCCTAAAATTGCACGTAAATTGAGACATTAAAAATATTAGAAATTCTAGGTTAAGGAAAATATTCCAAACTGTACAGAGTGATTACAAAATAAGCATACATTTTTTAACATTATGAAAGAATATATAAGGGATGGTTGCCATATATGAACCACAAACACATTTTTTTAATGTTCAGTGATAAAAAAAATGTAGCAGAATTTTTTGAATTTTATTCAAAATAATTTAAGTATCTTTTTCAAGAAATACACTTTGAAGTGATATATAAAAACTAACATATTAAAATTGTGTCATCGGTCCAATTAAAGAAACTGGCTTCCTAAATTGGACCACAAATTTCTTTAAGCACAGTTAAAGCAAGAGTTATTTATCATAGATGCCTTTAATATCCCTTTATTTTTTTGCTTTAATTTGTCCCAGTTCTAATTTATGAGGACTGCTATTAAATATCATAACTGCTTTCTAAGCAATTTTCCAATGGCTGAGCAATTTCCAATTTTCAGGCAACTGTTTATGCTGCAATCCGCGCAACTTTTATCATTATACGAAAAATAAATCACCTGACCCTATCTTTAAGTTATTTTAGCAAATTGAAACCAAACAAGTTTCCACTCTGAGGATATCGGAATATATTTTGCTGCTTACATTTAAACAGCGTAAGTGCAATTAAGCTTCTGTTAAAATGTTTAATTGATGATATATAAACGTAAACAATTGTTCACTAACTGCAGCCATTTAACGCTTTCTCATAAAAACGATTCCACAAGCCACATTTACACCATTGCAACATAAGTTGCCTGCTTTACAGCCTAAATATTTAATAGAATCAGGGTTACGATAAAGGCCCAATCTAGGTGACAGTCCAAATAGGGCAAACCTCCCCTATATATATAATGATAATAAATAAATTTTAAGAGTTTGTAAACCTGATACTGAAACAACCTGCATATGCGGTACAGCATAATACAATGTCATATTACAATGAAAGGATTAAAACTCTGTTAAAATGTCTACTTTATCATAAGATTGAATTACAAAAAGCGGTTAGGTTAAATCTAGTTAATATTAGTATTACATTTCTTCTTTTGAATAAAATCCAGTACATTCTTGCTTACTATACAGGAAGTTAAATAAGCCGCGTTGATGAAAGTTAGTACGTACTTGAATTAAGGTATCACGATTAGTTGTTACAATAACTTTCCGGAAGAAAATTGAGAGAGAGAGGCGGAGGTCCTTTTCCTCTCGATATCTCTTCCTTAGCAAATTATTTTAGTAATTGTAAATTAAAACTGATCATGAACTGAGAGGTTTTGAGAAATATCTAAAAATTTTGAAAAATCGTTAAAAATTACGAAAATTCCATCGTTTTCTAACTAATTTTAAATAAAAATTAGCTAGTAAAATTAAGGGCATTTAAAAATTATCGTTTTTTATGTGAAAAACAGTATATATAAATTTGTAAATGTGTGGAACACATTTTATAGATAAATAAAGTATTTTTAATAATATAAGTCTAAATATGTGTTCTTTAGTTCCTTAAAAAAGATTTCAGTTCAAAGCAACGACTAATTTCCAATAATGTAGTAATTAGTACATAATCTTTTGTAAATCTGAGGTGCGAGTAATTTTCATTTGTTACATTTACTGTTATAAAAGACATAGCACTTTCCATATTAAAGAAAGTTTAGAGAAGAAAAGAAATACAGTATAAATCATATATTACCAGATCTCTACTCCATATTTCTATGGTTCGGTTAAAATAAATAACGATAATATACAAGACGAAAATGAGCAACAAAACTAAAGCCTCCCACCTAAAACGAAACAAAAAAACAAGAATAAATAAAATCCCAATTTTTAAAGAAATCTTGTTTGAAAAAGAAAAAAGTTTATAATAACATTTAGCTTAAAAAACAAAAACTTATACTTGCATTATATAGAAAACATAGATTTTTGTTATGTTACTGCCTTAAATAAAAGTCTAGTTAAATTTTATGTCCTAAAAGAACAGAATTATTTCACCGTTAAAAAAACTTCAATCAATCGATTAATCGTCTCTCTATTAGCACAAGATACTCTACAGTATTCATATGATATCTTTACGACGTTGTGCGGTATTCAGAATATCGTAGCAGCATCGTGGAGATATAGTAAAATATCTTGTGCTTATAGGGTTTCTCAAGTCAACGCAATTTTTTAGAAATCATTCATTGTAAGTCATGCTGCGAATTTTTAGAAGTTACCATTCATAATCGATTCAAAAATTACATTCACGATATCCTGATGATTGTTTACCGTAATAATATATTGCATTACAAACTGTTTTACATATAACTGTAACATTCTATCGAATTCATGAATGGTTTTTGGTTATTTTTTTAAGTTTGAACGTATATTAATAATAATACCGAGGAAACACCTGAGCAAGTACCCTCCTCTCCAACTTCCGCAACCTACGACATCAATATGATTTTTTCTGGTAAATACACCAGTCACAAACAACTCATATTGCACCACAACAATGTGAGAACTTTCGAAAGATACAGCATTTCAGTGTATACGACACAAATGAATTAATCGTAAATAATTAATAATATTGACTTTTAATAAGATTAAATCCTGTAAGTAATGCGACTTTAAACCGTGTATAAAGACTCTTGAGACTGAATGCAATGATATCAAAATTTCTGTTTCTAGTGGCATGTGGAATGTATCAAAAAGTTTTTGTCTCTCTCTCTATATATAAACTCGGCATGCGTATATGAATAAATATGTTTGTATCAGCATCAATTTCGAACAGCTGTAGCGATTTTGATGAAACTTGGTACACATGTTCCTCATTAACCTGTTGGGATAAATTAAGCCAACCCACCCCTTCTGATTAAGGTGTGGGTAAGTCATTTAAATACATGTAGCAAATAGGCCGATTGACATGAATTCAACCTGTCAAACTAAAAATATGGTGGGATTAAATTTTATCTAATGAATCCCGTGGGATCATAACTACCCATAAGGCATAAAGGGATACTTGTTCAGAACGGTTGGAGCAATTTTGACTACCTAAGTAAGCATGTTTCTCAGTGTTCAACTAAACATATCAAAATGGAGAACGAATCCCAACTCACCCTCATGGGTTTGATGGGAGTGAGTCATTGAAAAAATATTTAACAAATGGATGAATTAGCATGAATTTTTCCCAAATTCATGCTAAAGGGGAAAAAAAGAGAGAAAGATGCCCAAAAGAAAACTGTAAGAAAAATATGAAATGCATGCATAATACTGAATAATCAAATCAAAGAAAATTAAATTAAATACTTTTAATTTCTGAATTATTTTAGTAGCATCTGAGCAATATTCTATCAATAAAATAATATCAAAGAGCACTATTTTACTATATAACATTGTTCTGTTTCCAGTCTCCTCGGCGATTTGAAAAGAAAAAGACCTTGCCACGCCGAGTACTCTGCTACTTTTAAATAAACAATATTAATTGTTCGATTTAACAAATATAGGTGAGGACGTGAAACGCTTACCAATGAATGACGTTATCTTCAATGATCCAGATGAGGGTGAACACCGTTACGCCATATGCAATACAATCTCTAGCAATGGGATACCAGTCTATATCCAGTTCCTGCAGATAAATTAAAAAAGCTTAATAAACCCAATGAGTAGAAATTAAAGATCGGATCCAAATATGACGTGAGGTGGGGAAGAGATTACCTTCTTCCACAAAACAATGCCGACCATGCCTGTCACTCCCACAATATTGAAAACGGCTGATCCGATGATGGTGCCAACACCTATGTCACCTTCCGTTATAAATGACCCTGGAAACAATGGAAGGGGATCGAATTAATAAGCGGAATTAAAGACATCTTCTGACAGTTTCCTTATTTACACTTTTTTATGTATAATTTGTTTCATGTTTGTACGACTGGAATTTTTTAAATCCATTTTTTTACTCGCTTCCTGTGGCATTAGAGTTTCGAAAATTAGTTTAGTTGTGGGTTCTCGGTGACAATGCATATAAAAGCTTGATTACCAGTTAATCGATTATTTTGAATTCCATATGCATGGCGCCATCTAGTCATGAATTTCAGAAAAAAATAAGGTTTCATAATATTTATAATAATGATTTATAAATTAAAGACTAAAAAGTAGAAAATAATTAAAATAAAATATTTTCAAAAGCACTTTTTTACTAGTGAACTAAAAAGTAGAATTACTTATTTGTTTTATCAAAAATTTGGACGTCAGAACAAAACTGCAAGAGCATGAGGTGCTGAAAACATTTCTATAAATGCATTAAACAACAACGAAGAAAGATTTCCAAGCATTCATTAAAAATTAAGATATATTATAAATGTGATTATGATTTCATTTAACTTAGAGTACTTTTATGAGCATCTAACGCTTTTGTGATTTTGTTTTGACGACCATACTTTTGATAAAAAATATTTTCTACTCTTCAGTACACAAATAAAAGTGTATTTTTAAAAGCTCTTATTGTTATTGCGTATTTTTCTAACATCGAGAGCACATGAGGCCTATCGAACATAGGAAGATATATACTGTTTTAATAAAATTTTAGGGTGAATTTAACTAATTTAATATTGCTTGCAGTATCCAATGACAAGTTCAGTTGAGATCAATGTGAAAGCTTCAGACTGAACTATAATACATCAAGATTATTTGAAAAATGTCCCTTCACCTTAATTTGCAACAATAATTTCCTTTATTTCTAAACCTTTTTGAATGCTGCTGCTTCCTAATATTTGTTACAGATTTCAGAATTATTCCTCCTTCGGAAAAAAATAATTATCATCTGCCTACGAACATTAAAGTCTATTCAATTCCATTTGGAACAAACTTAGTTTTGTAGTTTGCGCCACAGCAAATAAATTTATTTTTATTAAAAAATAAATCATGCTTTACGAAACAACTATTAAAACCAAACCAAAACAACATAGACTGGTCCAAAACAACTGTCAGAGGCGCTCATAGTTTCGAGAAACGCTATCTGGTGATCCAACAATGTAGGCGAGTATTTTAACACAATGAAAACAATACAAAGAGGGGAGAGGTAGTTTAGGTAAAAAGGATGTTTGAGAAATGTACAAAATTTTTACCATCCAAGTTTCCAATAAAGTACCGACCTGCAGAGAAGAATTTAGAAAGACCGTGCTTACCAAATGAGAAGAAAGAATGCGTCTGAGGATCAAAAATGCAGGAGGAATCCAACTTTTGACATTCAATCACATTCTTTCTTCTAGGGATGGCGGTTATTGCAAAAAAAAACCGGTCTTCGGTTAAACCGTTTTTTTTCACCTCCGGTTTAACCTGGCGGTTAAAACCGCCCAAAATAAGTGTTTTTTAAGAAAACCGTTTTTTTTAAAGCATCGTTTGTGGAAATAAGTATTAATACAATAATTAATTAATGTAATAAGTAATAATTATAAATAAATAATTAATACAATATGTAATAATAATAAATGAGTAATTATTGCAATAAATAAGTATTATAGACAAAATTTTTTATTAACATTGTTTTCACAAGAAATTAATTTATTGGTCAATATTTATCATCTAATCTGCTCATAAAGACTCTTTCAGCAATGTGTTGATCCGTGAGTGGACACCTCACATAGGAAACAACATCATTCAACGTAGATACTACTCTTTCGGACGCCACAGGAAATTCCGACTAAAGATAAATAATTTTTGGCTACAAAAAACAGACGCCGTTTTCAGACAAAAGTTTTTATTAGCATTGTTTTTGCAGGAAATCAATCCATTGGCCAATATTTATCCGTTCATAAAGACTCTTTCAGTAATCCGCCAACCAACAGACGCCTCGAGGAAGCGGTTGTCGGTAATTGGCCTAAGATTATGAAATTCAAAGCTTCATAACTTGGTAAATTTTAGTCTAGTCGAACCTAAAATCGAGCATATCTTACGACCCGGTTTTTCCCAGGTTTTTGTATTTAAAAAAAATAACCGGTTTAAACCGGGGCAAAAAAATAACCGAAAAAAACTGGTTAACCGCACCCCCCCCCCCCGTTTTCGGTTTAAACCGGTAGGTTTTCCCATCCTACTTTCTTCTCATTTGGTGAGCACGGTCTTTCTAAATTCTTCTCTGAAGGTCGGTACTTCGGAAAGTGCAGAAATGCAGTGATACTGACAGCAATAGCGAATAATTGTTGTAAATTTAAGCATAAAATAAATTTGGATGTAAGATCATTTTTCTAAACTTTCTTTCTTTTTAATCAAAACTACCTTGTTATCTATTGAGGTGAGCGGCGTTGTCAGGTATTGTTGCTCTAAAGCAACAGGACCACTAGTAGTTGATTTTGGACAGCTCATACATGATAAATATTTTATCATATATTTCATTATATAATATAGAGCTTTAAAATCGATACATTATATAAAAAATTAAATTGTTAAAACATAGATGATCATGGTTTTTTGTTTCATATTATCATTAATTTTTCTATTCGAATAAGTCTCATTTTGAATTGCTAAGATTATTGCTTTGATTTGAAGAACTAAACTGTGATTTGATGAAATTATTCCGAATGAATTCTATGGAATAATTTATTCGAAATTCTGCTTTGGTGATTCGTTTTGTTTTTGTTCTGCGATCCCAAAGTTCAAATAAAAGTAATTAAAAAGAAAATGGAGGCATTGTCTTTCGACCTACAGTCAGCTTTTAGTTCTCGATTACAAATAAAAACAGTAGATTTCTAAAAGTAACTACAAGAAATTTTACAGAATTTTTTAAAAATAAAAATGTTTATACTGACCTGTGATGGAAGAAAACAGTTCTGGTGCAGAAGTTCCGATGGCCATAAACGTTGCACCTGCAATATCTGGCGGGAGTTTTATCTCTAAAAAGAATCAAATTTCAACTCATATAATACAAATAAAATGCGCCGCACCATTTCAATGCTGGAATCAACTGCCCAATTTACATGAGGAATAAGAAAGTGTAATTAAAGCACTGTATGAGACAACTTGCAATTAGATGACGCCTACAGTTAAGTTTTTCATACCTATATGACGTCATGTGATTTGACTCCATTACGGAGGTTCATGTACACAATAAACAGAAAATATGTGTGCGAGTTTAACGGTGTGTAATATAATTTACATATTAATACACAATATTTCTCCACTTTAAGCCTCTGGGAGGAATGAATATGGAGAATGTATAAAAAGCACGTTATAAAGAATATTCGCTGAGACAGCTGTTGCATTTTTTAAAAAAGCATAAAAAACTGTCATATTTCCCTCTACTTTGATTTTTATGGATGTAATACATCTTTGCTCCTTGATAAGAGTACGCATTTCGTCAAAATAAAATAAAAAATATATTTTTCACTTAACCGTATTTTTATTTTAAGAATATGCTTCGTTAATTTCTAAACTAAGAGCTACTAAATGAAAAAATCGATTACAAAATATTTAGCTACAACAAAGAAAAAACATTGCCTGAAAGATTAATTAAACATTTATTTCAATTATTCTATATTTTATGTTCGGCAACTTGTAGTTATTATTTTTTATTCCATATGGACGAGTTTTCTGTCTTGTTTATTTGCATTAAATTGCCGTACCTACGTCATTCCGGTGTAATGCTAAGTCAATGGAACCTTCAAAGCAGAAGTTCAGGTTTTAATGTAAATAAACAAACCAGAAAACTCGTCCATAAACTGATTGATTGATTGATTAAAGGGTTTTTTATGGGATTTAAAGCTACAAAGGCTATTATCCCCTATTCATTCAAAAGTTCCTTTAAATCCGTATTATAAAAAAAAACGAAAATTAGCCATCAAAAGATGGGCTAAATTATTGCCGATCTGATTCGGTCAAGAAAAAAAAAAAAAAAAAATGGCGCCCTCCTAGAAAGGCTTCCATATTATTTTTTTCCATAAACTGATTCCGTTAAATTTTGAAAAGAAGATAGAGTCTCTCTACTAGCAAGGCGCCATTTTATTTGTCTTGACCGAATCAGATCGGCAAAAGTTTAGTCCAACTTCTGATCAGGGGTGGCGCCAGAGGGAGGACCGGGAGCCAGGGCTCCCCTGTCGGGGATGCTGTGCCCCCCCCGTCGGGGAAAATTTTTGTACGGGGTATTCAACTGTAGTTGATAAATAATAATCTGGCGAAAATTTGAAACCAATCTCATTACACTCGTCCCTCCCTGTCGGGGAGATCGTGCCCACCCCCCCATCGGGCAAACTCTAGAGCCATTCCTGCTTCTGATAGCAATTTTCCTTTCTTTTTTTTAAGTGGATTGGAAAGAGCTTTGGAATGAATAGGGGATAATAGCAGCTGAAAATCCCATGAAACGTCTTAAATCAATCAATCAATCGAACTTTGCGTTAAATTGATTTAGAATTCTGATTTTAACGGAGTTGAAATTAATATAAAATCATAATGTATTTCTTGCTAATATAGTTCATTAAATTTATTTAAGTTCTTTTAATTTAAGTGAATTTATCGTTTGTTAAATACCAACTGTTATTTTATATTTTGTATGAAAGTTGTGAGATTCGGTGAGTCTCTAAAATTATTTTAATTATATTCTTTATTTTAACTTGAATGAATATTTCAACTTAGTTTGTTAAAAAGTAATAGGCATTTGCCGTTGAACAGTTTATTTTTCATAGACGAGAAAACATCTTATTTTTATTATTTGAAAGCATATAGACCCAGCAAACTTTTTGAAATGCTTCAGCATCAAAGCTAAACAGAGATTGAATTAAATATCTGATGAATAATAAAGAAGAATCGGTCTGATGGTTAAGATTCCAACCGATCTCTTTTGCCTTTTTCATGCATTTTCTGATTATAAAAACGGATACACAGATTCAAGATATGGAATTTAATCTGTCAGTCATTATCCATGTCTTGGGCAACTGGGAAAGTAACAAGATGTGGACTGATGATGTGAAGGTAGGGATTGCAATCCGGCACCAATTTCAATCCGGTCGAATCCAGCCGGATTCCCATCGATCCGACCGGATCCTGCCGAATTGGTCACATCAAAACTATTTTGCCTTTTCATTCAAAAATCAACTGTATAAAAGATGATAAAGTGAGTGTATTACAAAGTTTATAAAAAAAGCGTTAATTTCTTATGAAATCAACTTTATTTACACTATTATAATTAATCAACATTTACGCATGAATCAACAATAAAAATTTAGTTTACTGTAACTAGCTAAATTGTAATTGTTATATTAGTTTAGTAATAATTAGATAATGACGGGCGGTTAAGTTCAGTCGCACTTACTAGATTTCACAAATGACATCAATGATAACTTGTAAAGTAACTTAATTTATATTATGTAAGTAACTTATATTAAATCTAACTAAATCAAGCTTATCAACTGAGATCACAATAATTAGGTATTTTAAACACGCCAAGTAAACACGCCATTCTTATAATTATACCAGTCATCATGAATCTGTTTAATCAATGGCACAATTATCACAATAACGAGTTTAAAACTTCTTCATATTTTTTTTAAAAAAACTTACTTTAAATTATTATTTTAAGTAAAACAATAAAAAAAACTATATAACTTTGGTTTTGAAAAAAATATCGTAGGAAACAAATAGTGTTAATTGTGTCATCGACTTCTTACAGAGCTACAAATATAACCAGCGGCCTAGAAGGCACTTTCTACTTCTACACTTGTCGGTTTTATTGTCAACAAATACTCATGAATAGAAGACAAATATTTTCCTCGAACTCCTTCACTTTCACATGCTTTTTCTTGCTCTGCAAATATGCAAGCTTGCAGCAAGTTTGACATGGCAAGAGTGCAAGCTTGAAACAAGTTATTACAAACGAGTTAGTCACCACGCGTCGAACTTTCAGCAAGCTTGTTGCGTCAAACTCATTGCAAACTATAGCGAAAACGGAGCATGCAGACAAACCTCGGATTCGAACCCCCGACAACCGACTTCATAGCCATTCGCCTTAGCCACTCAGCGAACGGGACTCTGATAAGAGAAGATAGACTGCGCTAATATATCGTGCATCTGCACGTTTTATTTTAAACTGTTTTCTAGATTTCATTAATTTTTTAAATTTTGTGTTGAGAATATGATTTGAAGTCAAAGAGAGAGCGATTTTCACTAATAACTACGTTTTGCTAGTAGAATAAATTATGAAATTAGGGTTCAAAAGTGATTACTTTTAAAAATATGGGACAAAATGTACGTTATTATTTTTCAACAAATATTGACTTTTTTTAGGTTTAATTTTGTTTATGGACGTTAAAATTTCAGCATTAAGAAAAAGGCGATATATAGTTTTCTTTAAAGTGGAAGTTCTACATATATTTAGTAAAAAAATAGAGAATTTTTCAAATTTTTTAAATAAAAAGACCTAGTTAGTTTTTTTTCAAATTATCATTGATTTGTTGAATTAATAAAAAGACGGACACCCTTCTTAACAATTTTTACATAAAAATGCTAAAGAATTTGAAAGAAAACTTCCTTGTAAAAGTTTTGGTGTTCGCAGGATTATTTTATCCTTTCCATTTGGGATGGCGACCCATTTTTTCTAAACGAAGAAATTAAAATATCGATGAAAAGAACTAAAAAGGCCATTTATTAACATTTTATAATGATTTTTTAAATAATCTTTCTGCGCATGTTTGTATGAGATTCAGTAACTGATAAAATATTGAATTAGGAATGTTTTTAAGCATTATTTTTTTTATCTGTCGGAAATATTTGCCAAACAAGCTGACTATAAAATATTTTCAGGTAAATTTGTTACGTCTTAAAATTGTTCGAATTTTTTTAATATGACACAAGAATTTAAAAAAATGTAATATAATTATAAGAGTTTATAAATATCTGCTTCAATTTTCGTAGAAGTGCTTGGATTTAAACGCTTCGTATATATATGCATTAATTTTTTGGACTTGTATGATTTTAACAAAATTCCAAATTTCCTTATTTCATTAGATTCTAATTTTATAACTTTTGTTTACTGCTTGATATTTTTTGCCAGACAGGATTTCAGGCCTTTCTTCATACAATTGATGACTGGTTGTTTTCTTTCATTGTTGCTCGCGCTCATTGGCAAATACGTATTTGTACTTATATATTACACGCCAAAATTTTGTAAGTGTAACTGGAATGAATTTCAGAAAATTCTAATATCATCTAATCTAATAACTTTTGTTTACTGCTTGATATTTTTTGCCAGACAGGATTTCAGGCCTTTCTTCATACAATTGATGACTAGTTGTTTTCTTTCAGCGTTATGCAACTGTTCTCGCGCTCATTGGCAAATATGCATTTGTACTTATAGATTACAAACCAAAATTTTGTAAGTGTAACTGGAATGAATTTCAGAAAATTCAAATATCATCTAATTCAAACAGATTTGTATCCCATTTAGTTATTGTTTCTATAACTCATGAATTAAAAATGACTCATTATTATAAAAAATAGTTTCAGTATTTCACTTTTAAATTTTCTCAGAATATAACATGAGTTTGTTAAACTAGTGTCATTTGGAGTTTTAAAAGTTGAGTTCGTTCTTTCAGCATACATTTGCACTATAAAATGATATTTTAGGAAATACTGTAGGAATTCGTCAATATGCTATTTTCAAATGCGCTCGTTTATCATATTTATCATCTGCATTTCATGTTTTCGGTGCGGAATTGTACCTAAAATATTGTTAATATATTTTATTATAAATGATAGAATCTGCGTATATAATATTTCGCATATTTTTAAATGTACTGTAAGTGGTAAAATATTTAATAATTTGTATCACAGAAAAAAATTTCAACAAATGTATAGACTTATTATGACCTTCCAAAAGACGAAAGCAAATAAAGCAGACGGAAGATATACTGAAGGGACCATTTTGATTGACCAATAGCAGATGATTACATCATACCAATCATCATCAATCACACAATACCATTTGAAGAATTGTTCTAATACTGATCAAATTACCCTGATATTATCTTGAGAATATTACTTGGGGGAAAAAAATGAAAATTCATTTTATTTTCGATTGTTGTTGCTCAAAGCATTATGTAATGCAATAGAAAAGAAACATAACGGATCTGCTTCTCTGATGGTTTAGAAATACCTAAGCAGAAATAACTATATTATTCTAAAAACGTTCTTCACTTTGACAGAGTACATTCTTTTTGCACGTCCTGCTGCACACAATCCACACTTGATGGATAAATATCCGGACACTTTCAGATTTTCACATTTTTAGAATTTCTCCGGAAATAATTAAATAGGATGAAACTTCGATCATGTGGAAGAATAGGTTAACTCATATTTTATGTTGAAGATTCGGTCCTGAGAAGCAGTGGGGACCATCTACAAACTGCATGAAGACAAAACTTTTTTGGCACCGCTCTTCTAGAATACTTAAACAAGATGAGACTTTCAGAAATGGTTATGTTAATGTGCACTAATATTTTCTGAATTTTTCACAAACTCACACAAATATTTGAGAAGGAAGTATAAAGGTTTTCTTAAAATCCCAATTCTCCTGCTATGTTTGCTTGCTTAACATGCAAAGTTTTCTTATATTATACGAAAGTTACAGGAAAAAGATAACAATATATTACAGAAGCATTGTGTGAAAGAATTTGGGAAAATAAATTTCAATACAACGGGAAAAAGATGGTGTTAGCAGAATAATTTTTTTACTGAGCATGGGCAAATAAGCATAATTTTCTTTTTAACTTTAAAGCCAGATAATGGGCAACTTTATAAAATTCAGTTCAATATCAATAGTATTAAGAAGAAGATATCAAGCATTACAACAAGCACATTTTTTAGCTCCTATCGAGAGAAGCAAAAAGGTGAGGGGTTGTACACAAATTGATATTTTTTTAAACTTGTATATTAGAATAGTTATATTGGTGTATAGTGGTTAGAGTTTGCTGAATACTCTTGAACATTTATTAATTACGTGCATAACTTAAATTCAGCTAATTAGCCACTATAAATAACAATTTTTTACTTTAATCATATTATTTACATGATTATTAACAAGTTACATATTGTTACAATTTTAGGGCAGATATTTTTTAAAATTAATTTCTTTTTTTATGGTCAAACGTTTTTTTTATAAAATATTATAATAATTCTACACATATATATATATATATATATATATATATATATATGCTATATATATATATATATATATATATATATACTACTATATATATATATATATATATATATATATATATATGCATGTACAGGCTATATTGAAAGATGAATTCTGGTAAGTTTAAGAGGAGACACAGATTAGTTTATGTTTAATGTATAGTATGGAAAATTTATTGAATTATATATTTACTGTCTTGTGCAATATCTTAGTGCAATATAATGATATTTACATATTCTATCTGATTTTTTAGTCGTTGATATATAGTCATGCTTTATAGTTAGGGTTAGTATAGATTTGTCTTTTCTAAATTCTTTCATTTTTAGGGTAAAGTTACCTGTCTGTTTTCAACAACAATAATGTAGGGATGGTTTGTACAGAAAATTAATTTAACCTGGCTAAAGCTTGTCCACAGCCAAGCTGCTATTTTAGTGTTGAAAACTCCATTTGCTTGGATTGCCTATTTCATTATTTTAGCAACAACAGTGTTCTTTCACTTGTTGACATATAATGTTTAAACTTGATTTTTTGTTTATGGTATCATTAATAATTTCAATTTATTAGATTTTATTTAAAATGATGTATAGTTTAAATAATGACTATTTGATATAAGTTTAATTCTTGTTTATTTCTGTATGTTTGTATACTGGTTTTATTTGGATTTAGATTATATATATATATAACAAAATACGAAACAAATAACCCAAATATTTTTCTAAGTAACTTATCGGTCCCTACGCGGCCTTGTAGTTACTCCCTTTGTCACGTCTCCCATTGGTAGCATCTCTCAGTTTAGGTTTAATAACTTCATTTCTTTTATTTTGTATTTCATTTCAAATTCTTGGTTTTATCATAATGTTCGGGGTAAGGACAGTGTTTTTAACTATGCCAACACTGTTCGCAGAAAACATTATGATTTCACACTAATTTTTAACAGTTCGTATAGATTTGCTTTACTTACCTGATGAGCATCTATACGCTTTTACCGATTTACTACAGTCTCTCCATTTTTATTTTTAACATTTTTGACTTTCATGATATATATATATATGTAATAATATATATATTCTAACAAATATTAGAAGTGTTCGTAGATTGTTAGCAAATTTCTATACTATACAATTAAATATAACTATCCAAAGATATAAGTTTAAAAAATATTAGTTTGTGTACAATCCCTCATCTTTTAACTTCTCTTCAATAGGAGCTGAAATTCTGCTCGTTGTAATGCCGATATCTTTCTTAATACTATTGATATTGAACTGAATTTTTTTATACAAGTTGCCCTATATATCTGGCTTTAAATTTGTAAAAAAAAACAATCATGCTATATATCGCGCATGAGCAGTAAAAAATTATTTACTGAAAATGCTCATATTTTCTGTTATATTGAAATTTTTTCCCCAAATTTTTACACAATGCTTTTGTAATATATTGTCATTTTTTCTGTAAGTTTCGCATTATATAGCAAAACACTGTATAAGCAAAAAACAGGCGGGAAAATTTGGGAATTTGTAAGAAAACCTTTATATCTTCCCAAATATTTGTGCTGAGTTTACGAAAATTCATGTAAATATTATGCACATTAAATATAACAATTTCTGAAAGTTTCATCTTGTTATCAGTATTCTGTGAAGCGGGGTGGGCCGAAAGATTTTTGTCTTCATCAGTTTGTAGACGGTCCCGTAATTGCCCTCAGGACCGAATCTTCAATGAAAAATGTGATTTACAGTCTATTCTTTACATGGGTGAAGTTTAAGGGCAGTCAGTTAATCTTTTCCGGAGAAATCCTAAAAAATGTGAAAATTTGAAAGTGTCCGGATACTTTCGTCCATACAGTGTATGCTCATTTCTATTGAACAAAAGGTATAATTTTATTCTTTTTTTTAAAGGAAGAAACATTTGAACGACAACTGAAATCTTTTTTTCTCTTTCGTTTTTGTTGGTTTGATGGGGATTCACCATACTCATGTTTATAACAAAACTCGCCGTCGAACATAAGTGAAATTACATATAAAAAAAATCTTACTTTCGGATATGATTTCCAGTGACGGCACAAAGTAGTCGTGACACACTATTCCAATCATGGTGCAGGTGTATGTGGCGATGAGAATGTGAATGAAGACACCTCCCTTCTGCCGAATTTCCTGAGACAGGAAGTCGTTCGGAAACGAATCGATCCCTGATGGAATACATTGGATCAAAGTGCCATTTGTAGCCTCAAGAAGTGTCCGACCTAGAAGTAAAGATGAAAACAAATCGATTAGCCTTTCTGCTAGAAGCTCTTTTGTAAGAAAACAGCTGAATGGAATGTCTTTTATAACTAAAAGGATTACTATGCCCCTGTTAGGAGGCATGAATAGCCCCAGCGCTTTGTGCATAAGAGTTCTGTGTTCTCTGCGAATAGACTCCATTGCGCGAACTTCATGCAACAAGCCTGCTGGTGGTTAGTAAGGTTTGTCGTCGGAAGCGGGACTGTTAACAAATTCACCATAGCTTATTGTGGCTTCAGGAGAACCCAGAACCCGCTTACTTTGACGTCGCCATCTCGTCCTCGTATTCGAGGTACTCTTCTTTTCTGATGGTATAAGGACCTGTCATACAGATAACATCACAGAATGTGCAAAAATACTTTAGTTATTTCTAATATTCAACATTAAATCCATGAAGCTCCAAAGTATTTGTGCACAAATTTAAAGATCCTTAGTTAGATCCTTAGCACGTGGAGCCTTTCTTTGTCTCCACTTTCCATTGCAACACGTTAGAAAACTCGACATCGTCTCATTTTGAGAATAGACAGTGTATTTTTCCATGTTCGGATTGGAAAAATTTTGCCGCGACACCAGAGTTAAAAAGGATTCTCTTATCAGGAAGCAAGCACCAGTTTATTAATTTCGAGTTCGCTGTTTTCAACTGTGTCTTCATGTGTGTAATTTGTTTCGTAAAACTGCATCAATTCCAATTTGTCTTGCACAACTAACTGATTATAATGCAATAGTTCCTTTAGAAGAAATGTAGCATTAAAATTTTTTGCGAAAGCAGTTATATTTCAAAATTTAAATTTAGAAGTTGGTT